>JAJOOS010025601.1:0-26205 GCA_029582725.1 Solanum chiquidenum
AACAACATACTAGAACACACCAACATTAAAAGACTAGTTTCCGAACGTCTTGGTTGTCCCTTGACGTTTGACTTCCAAACTCTTTAAAACTGACTTACAAGGCTATTCTTCATTATTTTAACAAGTTATTAATGCATAAAATCCATGTGAGGCTCTACTTTATCCTATTTCATTTTGAAGGGTGTTACATTACAGACGCCTTCTTTCGGTTGTGTTTATCTTATTTGTCATTGTGAATTTAAGACGCCTTCTTTTGATTGTGTTTATATTATTTGTCATTGTGAATTTATGATACCATTGCAATATTATTGATATTTTCAAATTATCTATACATTAGTTAAAAGGCCTGAAGTTTTACAACAAGAATGTAGATTCCAAACTGTAGTTTATCTTCAAGAAATCTGGTGGCTTGAGTTACAATTTTGTGCCTATTCTTTTCACTTTAATTTGGTAAGGTGAAAATGTAGTACAAACGTTGTACCAGCAAACTTATCCAATTAAAACTGAATTATCAAACATGTTCGATATAACATCATAATTGTTGCTATATTATAATTAACAGATCATATAAATCAAAATTTCTACTAGAATTCAAAAGTCATGAACTACTAGAATTCAAAAGTCATGAACCACATCACACATTCGATATAACATCATAATTGTTGCTATATTGAAATTGACAGATCATATAAATCAAAATTTCTACTAGAATTCAAAAGTCATGAACTACTAGAATTCAAAAGTCATGAACCACATCACACATGTTTTACATTTTCTAAGTTAAAGCTTACAGAGTTAAAGATTACAAAATGATAGAAATTCCTATTTCATCACCCAAAATGTGATGAGGCTGCAAAACAAGACCACAACATAGTTATCACAATCCACATTTATAAACTTTTTTCTTAGACTTATCGACAACAACATCTTCATTATCAACAACAACCTCCTCACTCTTAGGAACAATTATTTCATCTAGACGTTCACAATTTTCTTCAATTTCAGGTGCCAAATACTTTTCAAGATTATTCATCCTCGTCTCCAAACCTTTCTTTTTATGATGAAGGTTATTGTTTTCCTTCTTTAAATTGTGGATGAGATTTGCAACTCTAGGATGGAGTGGATCATCAATCCATTTCTAATAATCACATTTATAACCCTGCACAATTATGAACTTGAAATCAATACTGGCCAAAAATATGAAAATTAATGAAATTGTATGATAAATTTACATTATGCTTAGAACACTTATAAAAGCGTCTTCCAGCATTAGTTGAAGTGAAAGCTGTGAAACTTCTCGTTGCAATACCACATTGACATTTCACCATCGACCGACTTGAAAGACTCGAGTCCTGACTCACTTTTTTAAAACTTGAATGGTGGAAGATGACTGAAGATGACTAGAACACTCTTTTTATTTTATTGTTGTGCGAGCTTATCAAAAATAAATCGGTGGGGGGTAATGAGGGCTCTCAACAACCCTAGCTTTGAAATGAAATCGTGCGATTTTGATGGTAATGAAGAAGGGATATGATATATGACCGGGCTTTGATACGGGTCGGATAGATTATTTAAAAGAGGTGTTGATTTATGGGTCGGATTAGGGGCATAATTGACCCCTTTGATACGGGTCAAATAGGTGTTTTAAAAGAGCTCTGAATAGTTTAGGGGCATAATTGACCATTTTCCCTTTTAATATAAATGACATGTGGTAATATAAAAATGACGTTGCAATTTCATTTGGCATTTGAAGAAATGGAAAATGAGCTAGATATTTCTAGCAGACCAACTAACGCCTATAAGGGCATATCTATGCGAAAAGTTGGACGGCGAGGGCACGAGTGAGCCAAACTTTAAACAGGACAGGGGGTATATCTAGACGTTTTCAAATAGTTTAGGTGCATGTTTTACTCTTTTCACTTTTTTTATTTATAAATTAAGTTTTAAACTACAAATATAGCACTTTATAATAATACACGTTTTTTTGCTTCTTCTTTTTTGGTTACTGTACCTTTTTTTGGGACGCATAACAAGATCTCTTTTTTTTCTCTCCATTATTAATCTCAATCACAAGAATATTCTCTCTCTTAATTGGGATATGTCTCTCTCTCTTAATTGGGATATGTTTCTCTCTCTTTTAATTGGGATATGTTTCTCTCTCTTATTACTTTCTCATCTCTTCCATTGTTAGGATCCATGTAAAACTTCTATTCTTCATAATATTTTTTATTCTTTTCTATTCTTGCTTCTTCTTCTTTTTTAAAAAATATCACCTCGAATTCAAGAACAAAAATTATTTTTGTTATTATTTTTTACTATGAAAAAATTCATGGATTCTACTCTTTGAAAGAGTGTTAGGTCAAGGCTTTGACATAATATTAACAGCTCCATCATGTGTTCTAAATTACGTTTTGAGTTGAATGCATTCACTTTATTCTCCATAAGTGAATATGAAAGAACAATTCATGACACCAATAGTGAAATTTCTTTCTTATTACAACTACTTCGCCAAAAAAAGGTAAGGAAAAAGATGTTAGTGCAAATTTTCTCATTATTACATTCAAATCGGCAAAAAACTAAGGTAAGGAGAAAAAGTTACAACTGTTAATTCAAAAAATATTCGTATGATCATAGTGAATATGATTTGTATTGTATAGTCCTTAAATTATCACAGTTATTTCTAAATACAAAAATATTTTAGTGTATACACTTTGGTAGCCGATTTGGTATAATTATTGATGATATGTGATTTTAAATAGTGATATATCTTTAAAAAATATACTTTGGTGGTTGATCTGGTACTATAATTTGTGATTCGTTGGTTTTTAATTGTGATATATTTTAATGTATGTATTTTGATGGATTATATAGTTAAAATATTGGTAATCTGTTGATTTAAATTAATGGATAGTGTGGTTAATTTTTTGGTGATATGTTGGTTTAGAACTATTAAAGAAATTGATTTATAATTGATGGTAAGGTTGATTTTAGTTATATGTTTCAACCCTACAATGCATAACACAATAATCTAATCAAGTATATACCAATTTTTTTAATAACATCAACTTAATTTACATGGTGTACAATGTGGTATAATCTTTGTGTCAAGTTCAAATTTTTAATAACCATAACAATTAAAAATAATTGGTGGATATGTTGGTTAAAAATTAATGGTAATTTGTTGATTTAAAGTTGCAATATGTTATAGTGTATATATTTTGATGTATGGTATGACTACTTTTTTGGTAATATATTGGTTTGGAACTATAAAGGATATTGATTTATAATTGATGGAAAAGTTGATTTTACTTATATGTTACAACCCCATAATATGTAACACCATAATCCAATCAAATATGTACCAACTTTTTAGTATCACCAAATAAATTTACATGGTGTACAATATGATTTAACCTTGGTGTCAAGTTCGATTTAATCTAATTCAATTTTACCATAATGAACGAATTATACCAAATAAATTTTAAAAAATAATTCATTGATTAATTATATAGTTAATTTTTGATTATATGTTTCAACCTACAATGGTGTAAAAATGATTTAAACAAAAAAAAATGAAGGGAGAGAAATAAAAAAAAGAACAAAGAAATTTTTTGAAAAATAAAATGGGGTAAATTAATATGGTTTAAAAAAAAGAAATTAAAGGAGAAAGAGACGAGTGAAGAGAGAAAACTAAGAAAAGACGAGGAAAAATTCAGAAAAAAAAGGTAGAGGAGAGAGAAAAAGTGAATTTGCTTATTCAATATTTTAGGAAGAAGATTGGAACCGTAAAAATATTGAGGCGGATATTTTAGGAAAAGATTAAAAAATGAGAGATTTTCAATGGTGAAAAAATAGTGTTTTTTTTTAAAAATTCCTTTATTATATTTTGGTATTTTCTGTTTATTTTTTTATTCTATTTTGTAAAGATTTTATTGTTTTATTGATGAAAAAGTCAAACTGTTGTTATATAAGAGTAATTTGAATGTTTAAATTGTATAGGTAAAAAATTTTCTGTTCAACTCTTCATTCTAAACAACCTCCAAGCCTCTCAAATAGCGAGCCGACAAAAATTATATGAAATTTTAATTTAATTTTGTATATAAGTTTTTAATGAAACTCGACTTACATTTAAAAAAATGTGTCTTAGTGCCCTTGCGAGAAGGGGATGACCCTACGCACAGACAACAACACTTGCTCCTTTGAATTGTTTCAATTCTTCTCAAGTTCATCAAAAATCAGGGGCGGACCCACATGGGGCAATCCGGATGCTCGAGCACCCATTAGCCTCTTATCGAGTTATATATACTTATATCGAAATTAAGACAGTATCGTATAAAATAAAAGGCGAGCACATAGTGTCACCCCCTGAGCCTACACCCTTGGCGGGACTGACACCCGAGAACCATTATTGGCCCCAAGTGAATTCTTGGCCTGGCTTACTTACTCAACAGAAGACTTAAACATCAGAAACAGTCTCAAAAGAGTAACTCATGCAACGTCTTAAAGCAATATAACACTTAGCCAAAATGGCAACTCAAGTCTTAAACGTATATAACTGAAATGAATAAGACTAAAGAACTATAACTATTTGTCTATGAAGCCTCTAAAACAAAGAGAGATTGCGGGACAAGACTCCCAATCATCCTAACAATGAAATACTGAAAGCAAAGTAAAAGGAGTCCTCTGGAATGCAAAGAGGCAATCCAACTGATTTTGAGTTCTCAACTGGATCAATGAGGCGCTGGGTGATGCTCCTGGTTAACTGTGTCTACATCATAAGAAGATGCAGGCCAACTGGCATCATCACATTGAATGTACGAGTATGCGAGTGGAATGTTAAACATGATATAAGCTTGAAAGGAATCTGAAAGAAACACTTACCTTGGCTTTACTCAACTCATGAATACCTTAACTCAGTAAAAAGCAATAAAACATATGCAATATATGGAAAACTTGTAAAAACAATGGAAAACAACTTAGTTCGTTAAAGAAAAAATGCAATAACAAACTGAACTTTACTCGTATAATAAAGTAATATAGTTTATGTGGGAGTTCTCTAACCAACAACCACCACTATGAGCCTAAGTGGTGATACAACGTCTTGCCCACGCTGCCAAAACTGTCATATACTTTGCCGTCATATAGAACGCCTTAACTAAGTGGATCCACTAGTCTATACTAAAAAGCACTTAAGGATTCATCTAAAAAGTATGATGATTTACTACCCATGATGGCTACATGGTTTATGTAGACTTGAGTTATTATGAACTCGCATCCCCATATCGGTGCTCAATACTACTCCCAAAATATACATAGCTCGTATGTTTTTAGAACAAAACTTCTTTCTTTGGTTTGAGATAATTACTCAAAACTTAGCTTAAAAGCTCTCTTGGAATCGGTGTTCCCTTTCTTGCTCAAACGTGAAAACATTTCTAACTTTTGGGAATACTTAGTTCCCGTATAATCTTTGAAGAAATGAACTTAACTCTTAACTCTTTAGTCAACTTGAAACTTAAGTCTTGAGACAAAGTTAAAACATTTGCGAAAGACTTTTGAAAACTTTATGAACTTCTCTTGACTTGCTTCTTAACTTCTAGACTTAACTCTTAACTTTTCTTGAATTGAATTATGGATTCAAGGTTCATGATATCATGTTTATGGATGATTTCATGATGTTTAGACTTACCTTAGAGTGTTGTAATCAACTAGAAAATATAGGTATGTTGCTAAGGAACTAGTACGGAAAGATGGGGGAAGAATGGGAAGAACTGGCATCCCTGGCGCTTTGAGAAGTGCGGGGCACCAGCCCTTGAAATTCAGAGACCAAGTTCGGCGCTCTGGCTGGCGCGGCACCCCAGAGCCCAACATTCAGAGACTGTTTTGGGGGGCGCTGAGAGGCGCGGCTCCCCAGCCCCTTCCCCAAAAAATCTCAAATTTTCTTCTTCGATTTTCAACTCTAAACCCTCTAATTTCACTTGGTTCATTCCCCAAACACTTAGAATCGAATAAACCCTCAATATATGAAAGATTCAATTCCAATTCATACCTAAATACATGAATCAATCTCAAGAAACTTCAACAACAAGAACCCACAAGCTTTCAAACAAATTTCATCAAGAACTCATAGGATTTACTTTCAAATCAATATAACTTTGCTGAATTGAATCATGATTGGCGCATGGGTGAACTAACCCAACGCTATGTGATCTCACATACCTCGTAGGGATCACCCCTTGATGAAATCCACACGCAAATCTCCAAGAAATCGACGAATCTTGAACTTTTTTCTCATTTCTCCTCTTTCTCTTTTCTTGCGTTCTTTCTCCAAAAACCCTAACTCTAACTTCAAAAGCGTAAACTGACCAAATTCAATTTAGACTCTTAGATAGTTACCAAAAAACAAAATTAAAATAATAGGGTAAGGAAATGACCAAACTACCCTTCCAAAATCCAGATTGGACTTTCCTTATCCAAACAGCCCAACTTCCAAAGGGAATATCTCACTCATACGAACTGGGAATCGCACAAACTCGGCGGAGTTGGAAAGATAATTCAACGATATTTCCTACGGTATCTGGAAAAATACCTAACTCATTCTGAGCTAGGAGTTCTTGTCGTTTGAAGTTGACCAAAACTCATTCTTAACTTAACTTAAACAAATTTCCAGATTTTCATTATTTCCAAAAATCACTATTTCCAATTATTGACTTCTTCCTAGTTATTTCAATTTGCGAGATGTTTCAATATATCCCCCTTGGGAACATTCATCCTCGAATGAGATTACTCTTACTAGGCTAAGGGTGTAACATCAATCATTCAGTTCAAACACCCAACAAGCAAATGTAAAAACAACATGTCAACTATACATACCAAGAAAAGGATTAGTACCTTAATTTGTAACTTCTCCAGATTCGAAGAGATGTGGATATCTCTTCTTCATGTCCTCCTCAGCTTCCCAAGTAGCTTCATCAACAAATTGATTCCTCCCAAGAACTTTGACTGATGCTACCTCTTTTGTCCTTAACTTGCAAACTTGGCGATCTAGAATCTGAACAAGAATCTCCTCATAAGACAAGATATCCTTGATCGCAATATCTTCGGTTGGTATGATCAATGAAGGATCTCTCATGCACTTCTTCAACGTGGAGATGTGAAACATCGGATGAACCGCTGCTAACTCCTGTGGTAGCTCCAACTCATAAGCTATATTACCTACCCTTTTTGATATTCTGTAAGGGCCAATATACCGGGGACTAAGTTTTAACTTCTTACCAAATCTCATAACACCTTTCATGGGTGAAACTTTTAAATACACCCAATCATCTACTTAAAACTCTAACTCCCTTCTCCTAACATCAGTGTAGGATTTATGACGACTCTATTCCGTTTTCAACCTCTCTTGAATCACTTTCACCTTCTCCATAGTTTGATGAACTAAATCTGGTCCTATCAACCCTGCTTCACCAACTTCAAACCATCCAATATGAGATCTGCATTTTCTCCCATAAAGAGCTTCATAAGGAACCATTTGGATGCAACAGTGGTAACTATTGTTGTAAACAAACTCGATGAAAGGTAGGTGATCATCCCAATCACCTTTGAAATTGATCATGCACGCCCTCAACATATCCTCTAAGGTCTGAATAGTGCGCTCTGCTTGCTCATCTGTCTAAGGATGAAATGTGGTACTTAAGTTCACCTTTGAACCCAAGCCTTTTTGGAATGACTTCCAAAATTGTGCAGTAAATTGCCCACCTCTGTCTGAAATAATGGAGACCGGAACTCCATGAAGTCTAACCACTTCTTGAAGATACAACTTGGCATAATCCTTTATTGTATGGATAATATTTACCAGTAAAAAGTGGGCTGATTTTGTCATTCTATCATCAATCACTCATATCGAATCATGCTATCCGCGAGACCTTTGCCAACCTGTGATGAAATCCATATTACTCATCTTCCACTTCCATTCCGGAAGTTCTATATTCTGAGCCAAACCACCAGGCCTTTGATGTTCTACGTTAACTTGTTAGCCATTCGGACACTTAGCCACAAACTCTACAATTCCCTTCTTCATGCTACTCCACCAATAAACTTCTCTCAAATCGTGATACATATTTGTGGAACCCGGATAAATGGAATATTTGGAGCTATGAGTTTCCTCCATGATCCTCTCTTGGAGTTCATCCACCCTTGGTACACACAATCAGCCTTGATACCTCAATACACCATCTCCCCCTTGTTCAAAAGCCATAACTTGTTGCTTATGAACATTTACCTTCAATTCAAGAAAAATGGGATCTTGGTCCTGCTTCTCTTTTACTTCTGACACTAATGATGATTCAACCCCATTCATCACCACTACTCCTCCTTATGTGGAATCCATCAATCGGACTCCTAAGTGTGCAAGTATATGCACATCTCCTGCTAGTTCTTTCTTATCTTTCTCAAAATGGGCAAAACTACCCATGGACAACCTGCTCAAGGCATCAGCAACAACATTAGCCTTACCTGGGTGGTAAAGAATACTCATGTCATAATCCTTGAGTAATTCTAACCACTTCCTTTGTCTGAGATTAAGCTTTTTCTGAGTAAACACATACTGAAGACTCATGTAATCGGTGAATACATCAACATGAACACCATACAAATAATGATGTCATATCTTTAAAGCAAATACTACAGCAGCCAACTCTAAGTCATGGGTTAGGTAATTCTTCTCATGAAATTTCAACTTTCTGGAGGCATAAGCTATAACCTTGTCATTCTGCATTAATACACAACCCAAACCAACTCTAGATGCATCACAATACATCACAAAACCTTGAGTACCTTCTAGTAAGGTCAACACTGGAGAAGTAGTTAACCTCTTCTTCAACTCCTGAAAGCTTTTCTCACAAGCTTCAGACCATTGAAACTTAATTGTCTTCTGAGTTAACTTGATCAAAAGGAATGAAATAGATGAGAACCCCTTTACGAACCTTCTATAATATCCCGCCAAACCCAAGAAACTACTAATATTAGTTGGAGATGTGGGTCTAGGCCAATTTTGCACTGTCTCAATTTTCTGAGTATCAACTTTAATTCCCTCTCCAGATAAATGTTGCCTCAGAATGCCATAGACTCAAGCCAAAACTCGCACTTAGAGAACTTGGCATACAACTCTCTATCTTTTAAAGTCTGGAGAACTATTATGAGATGACTAGCATGATCCTCTTCATTCCTTGAATAGATTAGTATGTCATCAATGAAGACGATAACAAACATATCTAAATAAGTTTTGAATACTCTATTCATAAGGTCCATGAACATTGCGGGTGCATTGGTTAAACAAAATGACATGACCAGAAACTCATAATGACCATAACGGGTCCTGAATGTTGTCTTGGGAATATCACACTCCCTTACTTTCAACTAATGGAGCTAGATCTGAGGTCTATCTTAGAAAAATAAGAAGCACCCTGAAGCTGATCAAAAAGATCATCAATTCTTGGAAGAGCATACTTGTTCTTGATGGTAACCTTGTTCAATTAGCGGTAATCTATACACATCCTAAGGGAACCATCTTTCTTCCTCACAAATAAGACCGGAGCGCCCCAAGGTGAGACACTTGGTCGAATGAAACCCTTATCTAGCAGATCTTTCAACTGTTCTTTAAGCTTTTTCAACTCTGCTAGTGCCATTCTATATGGAAGAATAGAGATATGACGAGTATCTGGAAGTACATCTATACCGAGGTCTATCTCTCTCTCAGGAGGGACTCCGGGTAGATCATCTAGAAAGACTTCTGGAAAATCTTTTACTATAGGAACTGACTGAATGAGAGGTATCTCAAATAGCGAGCCAACAAAAATTATATGAAATTTTAACTGAATTTTGTATATAAGTTTTTAATGAAATTCGACTTACATTAAAAAAAAATGTCTTAGTGCCCTTGCGGGAATGGGATGACCCTACGCACAGACAACAACACTTGCTCCTTTGAATTGTTTCAATTCTTCTCAACTTCATCAAAAATCAGAGGCGGACCCACATGAGGCTTTCTGGGTTCTCAAGCACCCATTAACCTCTTATAGAATGATATTTACTTATATCAAAATTCAGACAGTATCGTATAAAATAAAAGGCGAGCACCTAGTGTCACACCCCGAGCCTACGCCCTAGGCGGGACTGGCACACGAGAACCATTACTGGCCACAAGCGAACCCTTGTCCTGACTTACTTACTCAGCGGAAAACTTAAACATAAGAAACAGTCTTAAAAGGGAAACTCATGCAATGTCTTAAATCAATATCAAACTTAGCCAAAATGGCAACTCAAGTCTTAAACGTATACAACTTAAATGAATAAGACTAAAGAACTATATCTATTTGTCTATGAAACAAAGAGGGATGTCGGGACAAGACCCCTGATCATCCTAACAATGAAATACTGAAAGCAAAGTAAAAAAAGTCCTCCGGAATGCAAGGAGGCTCACCAACTGACTCTGAGTGCTCAACTAGATCAACGAGGCACTGGTTGATGATCCTGGTTACCTATGTCTGCATCATAAGAAGATGCAGGCCAACTGGCATCAGTACATTGAATGTACAAGTATGCGAGTGGAATGCTAAACATAACATAAGTTTGAAATAAATCTGAAAGAAACACTTACTTTGGCTTTACTCAACTCATGAATAACTTAACTCAGTATAAAGTAATAAAACATATGCAATATATGGAAAACTTGTAAAACAGTGGAAAACAACTTAGTTCGTTAAAGAAAAAATGTAATAACAAACTCAACTTTTCTCATATAATAAAGTAATATAGTTTATGTGGGAGTTTCTCTAACTGACAACCACCACTATGAGCCTAAGTGGTGATACAACGTATTTCCTACGCTGCTAGAACTATCATATACTTTGCCTTCATATAGAATCCCCTAACTAAGTGGATCCACTAGTCTATACTAAAAAGTACTTAAGGATTCATCTAAAAAGTATGATCATTTACTACCCATGATGGCTACATGGTTTATCGAGACTTGAGTTATTATGAACTCGCATCCCCATATCGGTGCTCAATACTACTCCCAAAATATACGTAGCTCGTATGTTTTAACAACAAAACTTATTTCTTTGGTTTGAGATAATTACTCAAAACTTAGCTTAAAAGCTCTCTTGGAATCGGTGTTCCCTTTCTTGCTCAAATGTAAAAAACATTTCTAACTTTTGGGAATACTTAGTTCATGTATAATCTTTGAAGAAATGAACTTAACTCTTAACTCTTTAGTCAACTTGAAACTTAAGTCTTAAGACAAAGTTAAAACGTTTGCGAAAGACTTTTGAAAACTTTATGAACTTCTCTTGACTTGCTTCTTAACTTCTAGACTTGACTCTTAACTTTCCTTGAATTGAATTATGGATTCAAGGTTCATGATCTCATGTTTATGGATGATTTCATGATGTTTAGACGTACCTTAGAGTGTTGGAATCAACTAGAAAACATAGGTACGTTGCTAAGGAACTAGTACAGAAAGATGGAGGAAGAATAGGAAGAACTGGCGTCCCTGGCGCTTTGAGAGGCGCGAGGCACCAGCCCTTGAAATTCAGAGACCAAGTTGGGGCGCTCTGGCTGGAGCTGTGCCCTAGAGCCCAACATTCAGAGACTGTTTTGGGGGGCGCTGAGAGGCGCGGTGCCCCAGCCCCTTCCCCTGAAAATCCCAAATTTTCTTCTTTATTTTTCAACTCTAAACCCTCTAATTTCACTTGGTTCTTTCCCCCAAACACTTATAATCGACTAAACCCTAAATTTATGAAAGATTCAACTGCAATTCTCACCTAAATACATGAATCAATCTCAAGAAACTTCAACATCAAGAACCCATAAGATTTCAAACGAGTTTCTCATAGGATTTACTTTCAAATCAATATAACTTTGCTGAATTGAATCATGATTGGCGCGTGGGTGAACTAACTCAACACTATGTGATCTCACATACCTCATAGGGATCACCCCTTGACGAAATCCACACGCAAATCTCCAAGAAATCGACGAATCTTGAACTTTCTTCTCCTTTCTCCTCTTTCTCTTTTCTTGTGTTCTTTCTCCAAAAACCCTAACTCTAACTTCAAAAGCGTAAACTGACCAATTTTAGTTTAGACCTTAGATAATTACCAAAAAGCGAAATTAAAATAATAGGGTAAGGAAATGACCAAACTACCCTTCCAAAATCCGGATTGGACTTTCCTTATCCAAACAATCCAACTTTCAAAGGGCATATCTCACTCATACAAACTCGGAATCGTGCAAACTTAGCAGCGTTGGAAAGATAATTGAACGATATTTCCTACAGTATCTAGAAACACACCTAACTCATCCTGAGCTAGGAGTTATGGTCGTTTGAAGTTGACTAAAACTCATTCTTAACTTGAACAAATTTTCCAAAAATCACTATTTCCAATTCTTGACTTCTTCCTAGTTATTTCAATTTGCGAGATGTTACACCTAGTGAACAAATGGCTTATTTGGTGTGGTGGTTGTAAGTGGGTGCTGAAGGTCATTATTGTTGCCTGGGTTCATTCCCTGTAGGGACAATGCTTTTATTTAAAATTCAGCTTCTTTTCTTTTTTCCCTTTTCACAAATTGTGCTCTTGCTAACTTTTCTTAAACCAAACTCCTTTTTCAGCTTAATTTTTTTTCTAGTTTTTCTTATTGATTTTTGTTGCTATCATATTTAAATATAATTTTTTTTTTTATGACAAGTGTTAAATTTGTATATTTATATTTTATGATTGATAGCTTAAAAAAGGGAAAAGGCTCAAAAATGCCCTTAACCTATTAAAAATGTTCAAAAATGCCCTTATTCCATCTATTGGCTTAAAAATACCCTTAACGTTTGTTTAAGGCTCAAAAATACCCTTTAGTTAACAGAAATCTGATGTGAAATTTAACTAAATTAGTGACCCACATAACCTTTTTTTTATCAAATAAATAAACGTTACACTCAAACCCATTTTTGATAAATCTAATCCAGTTTTCGTATCTTTAATTTTATACCTCCTGTTATTTGTTTGTTTCTGTCACATGGAGATTTAAACTTTTGTTTGCTCATCATCTCTGACTAAATCACTTTTGAAAAAGATTAAAGCTAGAATTTTTTCTAAATTTAGGATTAGTTCAAATTTCATACATATGGGTTTATAAAGCATCATATGAAAATATTTTAATTGCTTGCTTTCATCTCTTTTTTAATCTGTATGTCTGATTTTTTAAATAACAAGACTTTACAAACACATTGGGTTTATGAAAATTCTGCTAGTTTTGAATTGGAAGTTGTTGCTCTTAAAGAAAGAAAGAAAGAAAGAAAGAAGAGGAAGAAAACAGAAAAAACATTCAAATTGACTGTGAAACGGGTTTGGGTTGGGTGGGGTTTATTTTATTTGATAAAAAAATTAGCTCGACCAATGAAATTTTGCCACTTGTGTAGTTAAATTCTACATCAGATTTTTGTTAACTAAAGGGTATTTTTAAACAAATAAGTGGAAGGAGGACATTTTTGAACCTTTTCTAATAGGTTAAGGGCATTTTTGAGCCTTTTCCCCTTAAAAAGTAACCACGATCTTAAAATCTTGAATCGATCACTGCTCATGTCTATTATGCGACTTAGGCTCCCAAAAATATAAACAGTCATGATCTTCAATGTCTATTAACTCTTTCTTTCTCATTAGTCTAATTAGGAAAAATAAAAAGAGAAGGAAAAAATAAATTGTTTTAGCGCCTTCATTTCAGTTCTCCAATTTAAAAGGAAAAAGTCCTCCTTCTCGCTAGTTTGTCTTTTTGGTACTTACAATTATATGTGAAGGTATATTATTTCTCCTCCTTTTTTTCTTGAACCAATCCAATGATTCCGATTGTTTTTTGCATTGAATTGAAAAAAATAATAACACCTATGTTGAAGAATTTTAGCTTGCAATTACGCTTTTTAATTAATACAAGTTTATATTAAAAATAGTGAGCATCCATAGCCGAAAAATTCTGAGTCCGCCACTGTCAAAAATACAACCACCACACACGGCATGCGTACATCTAGTGTGGCCTACTTCGAGAACAAAATAAGATAATATTTATTTTGTCACAAAATCAAGATAATATTAAACGTGACACAGCATAAGATAAATCTACTATTGCATGTAATTAACAAGTCATTTCAGCTTAACATGTATGTCTCTTCTTCTACTTTAATTTCACAAAAATGAATATATACGATCATAAAAAGCAGTATATTGAGTTGAGCTCTTCCGCTAAATTTTGAAGGTGTAAAGCAAAACACTACTTAAAGCTACAACTTTCAAACCGGAGGAGACACCAAAAAACCCTGTAATTGATGAAGTTGGTTAGAAAAAAATGAATTGGCAGGTATAACAGGCAGTCAAAAACAGTTCAATTCATAAATTACTCGAGTTTAAGATACGAGGATTACTGATGTTATATTATTTTGAATATGTAAATTGCCTATATGAAGATGTTCTTTGATGTAACTTAAGTGTTTGTTCAACATAATTTTGCATCAATATAGTTACAAATGCTTATAATTGTGTATCTACGTTTTATCACTTAAAATGTAAAATATTGGGTCCGTGCTTGCCCCTCTAGTATTTGTATATATGGCTAAGCTTGATCCATCCCAACAAGGCAATTATGAACAACATAGAAAGAAAAAAAAAGACAAATCTTTATCAATAAGTAAGATACATTTTATATTGAGACGTGTCTAGTGTTCAATTATATGTCTCAATATAAAAATTATCTTAATAATTGACAAAGTTTTTTATATTGTTCAATTATAGATCTCAATATAATATTTTTTTGAAATTTGTGGTCTAAAATATAATCCTTAGATATTTGTATAGTTGAGAATCATTTCATTAAATATAAAAAGAGAATTTTTAAAATTAAATTATTTATAATGCTTATAAGGTAACATTTTTTTTTTGGAATCCAGGATAATTCGCAGCCCTACAACCTATATCACAACCTCTATCCTTCAAGTAAGCACTGTACTATGAATATATTTTTTTTGAAATAGATTTTTAAAAAAAAATGTTTGGCACGTAAAATTGGAATGAAAACGACGGACGATAAGGGCACTTTTATAATGAAAAAAGAATCAAACGGATTTTCTTAAATTCCAATCATATTTGATCTTCTCGTGGTGGACCTTTTTGTGGCATGGGCCATGGCTCCATATCTCATTGACGTCAAAGGTAGCATTTCTAGAAATGCGCCAGGTAATATAAAACTGCATTCGAAAGTCTTTATCTTCTCTCGGATATATTTTTCTCTATTTGGATACATCATTCTTCACTTATGTATTCGAATGTCTGCTAATGTATGCGGAAATTTTATCCGGAAGTCTAGTAGTATATTCGAAATTCATAAATTTTAAGAATTTTTTATAATATGGAAAAGAGTAGGAAAATAATGTAATTAGTTCTTAATACTATGAGATTTAGGTAAATTATACTTTTTTTTAAACGTGTGAATATACTTATTTCGTTTCACTTTATTTGTTTTAGTTTGATTTGATATAGATCTCACTTAATACTATAAGATCTAGTATGTTATGAAATTCTTTTCCTTACACAGTGAAGACAATGTAAGATCTAGTAATTTGGGGAATAAGCAAAGAAGAGCAATGACTAATTACCTTGAGCATCAGTCTTCATCCTTCATCGATTAATCCCGAAATCTCGAGACAAGACAAGAACCCAGCTACCTTTAAGAATTCAACAAGTGGAGAGGTCAGTTATGGAAGATGAGTCCCACCGGAAAGTTGCCGCCGATCTGAAGTGGCAGGTGCGAGAAGTTCCTTTCCAAACGTCACTTTCTCTGTTCCTTTTCCATTTTAGGCAGATGCCTATTTTGGTTTTTCTTTTTTTTTGTTTTTTTTTTATTTTGCTGCTATGTCTTTGTTGGGCTAGTGGCAAGTTGTACAGATTTTTGTTTTATTAAAGGAGGCCTTTGAGCCTCACACCTTTAATTAAAAAAAAAAAAAAAAACATTAATTGCGCAGCAATAAAATTTAGTTAGGTAGACGAAACTGTTGAATTTATGATGGAATACTACTTTCTAAGATTTAATTAATTTATATATAAAAAATGATCGTGTGTAAAGTCATTGTGCTAAATATTTGTGTAGATTTATTATTTATAATTTTTTTAATGATTTTGTTGTATTTATTTAATAAAATTAATTACTCAGTTATTTACTAATTATTTTTTATATCATTTGTTCAGTTGATTGGATTTATTTTACTCTATTAAAATTTGTTTACATCAAAAGGATTATATTATTTATTTTTATAAGACAAATTTATTTCATTAGGAGTTTATTTTGTTAAAATAATCTTAAGTTGTTAATTATTGTAATTTATAATAATTTTTACGTAATTTTCAAACAATATATATTACTTCCGTTGTCTCAATTTATGTGGCTTATATAAAATTACAAAAAATCATTCAATTTTTTTTTATATGTCTTCAAAATATTTTAAGGTATTATACTATTATAATTTATAGTATTTTTTACATAATTTTTAAATATATAGCATACTAAAATGAGAAATAAAATAAACAAATTATGACGGAGAAAGCACAAAATAAATGATCAATGGTAGTAGGTAATGAACCACAAAACTTAAAAAATAATGTAGGGGCTGGCATAATATTTAGCGGTAAAAAACAAAAGAAATTGCAGACAATTCAACTGCTGTTCTTTACGTATCCATTAGAGAAAAAATTATTGTAATTTATAGTTTTTTTTATTTTAATATATCTTAAGTAGTATATATTACTTTTCTATGTATGACTTTTAAATATTTAACGTTTTTGGTTATTGTACTTTATATTATTTCTATTATATACGTTATTTTAAAACATAAAACACGTTAAAAAGGAAAAATAAGATATAGTACAAAATAAACTATTAAGAGTATGTAAATGAACCACAAAACATAAAAACAAATAAATTTAAAGGGCTCACACAGTGTTTAACACTCTATTTTACTCTTCAAATATAAAGTTTTCTATTTTTACAGACAATCAACTTCAACCCAATTTTCTATTTTACTCTCTAAAGAAGAATCTTTTTCTTTCTCCTCAATATTATATTATTATTTCTATTTCATTCTTATTTTCTTATTTCATAATAATTTCTTTATTTCCTTTTCCCACTAATTACTTTATATAATTTTCATGTGATTTTTTTAAAAAAAAATATTTAATATAAAATTAGATTTTATTTTAAATTTTAAATAACATAAATTGCAATAAAATATTATATAAGCTACAAATTAATGGACAAATTCAAATAAAACTGAAATACAATTACATAAACACTCAATTTTTTGAAATTATTACGTTGCTCCAATAAATGCTCTATTAATGCATTACGGAGTTCAAAATGAGCATTTTTGTCCTTAATTTTTTATGTCTAGCTAAAAGTTATTCAAACTGGAGATTTTCATCTACCACCATTTATGTCGTTGGAGTTGGAGCATCTACGACATCTTTGAATTGATGCATTAAGATCACGCTCATCCTCAATTATCATGTTGTGCAATATAATACATTTAGTCACTATATCATGTAGCACTTCTTTTCTCCAAATACGTGATGGTCTTGCAAAACGTGATTGTAAAACTCCGAATGCACGTTCAACATCTTTTCGGCATAATTCTTGTTTCATCGCGAATTAATTATTATGTTGTGTGTTGTATTTTATCTTGTATTTAAATTATTATATTATGCATTGTATTGTTATCTTGTATTTAAATTAAAATCAAATTATGTGTTGTATTTTTAAATTAAATTTTCATATAATCAATTTAATTTTGTGTCTTCTTTATAGTGAAAATTAATAATAAAATCAAATTATATTATCGATGAAAATCAGAAAAAATTTAAATACTATTAATTCGGATGAAAGTAGTATATATTAAATAATATATATTTTTAAAATATTATATTACATTTAAAAATAAGTATGAATATTAGATATTTAATTAATGACATTATATGTAAAATAATATGTTAATTAGAAAGTAATAGAAATAATAATAAAATAATCAAAAAATGAAATAGAGAGTGTGAATAGTAGTTCTCCAAATTTGGAGAACTACTATTTACCTCTCTAAATTTAAAGAATAGAGAGTGAAATAGAGATGGATTGGAGTGTTCCTTCTCTATTTTACTCTCTAAATATAGAAAATGGAGAATAAAATAGAGGTGGATTGGAGATGATATTAATCGCACAGAGCAAAAGCAATGCAATATAGAATTTGACTTTCCAGAATCTGTTCTCCTAGCTTATTTTGGCCACTCATAAAAATTTGACTTTCTAGAATCTTTGCTCCTAGCTTATATTCACATAGGCCACTCGTAAAAATAAGACGTTCAACTCCGCACAAGAAATAATTTAAATATTCTTTAACCATGCAGCTGCAACAACATGAGTCAACAAAGTACGATGGGATTTTGAATAATTTAAAATATTGAAAGACAGCATTGTCTAGCTCCATGATATGTTTTAATTTTCTATTTGACTCATGGTAATTTGAGAAAGATTCTTTTTTAAAAGAAATTATGATTTAAAATAATCCTCAGATATATGTGTAGCAAAGAATCATTTCACTAAAAATTATGTTAGGTTTCTAATATATTGTAGATAATATATTGCACCTTTATTTTTTAAAATAAAATTGATGATAGTAGTTTTTTTTTTGGTCTTTTCTTAGATATGGAAAAGCAAAATATGAAAAATGGGACTGCCACATTCATTTTTCCTTTAATTGAAGATGAAGACGAGTTCATTCTTTTACTTTTTGGAATCATTCAACTTTTCCTTATTATTATGTACTTAGTACATAGCCAATTAATGTTATTGTGCTATCATTTACGAAGTCATGAAATCTTTGTCGCATAGTGTCCCATTATAAGTTTCCATATAAAAGTTATTTTCCTAATTTACAAATACTTATCTTTTTTTATTTATTTAATCTTCACGACAAAAAGACAATTGGTACACAATCAATGGTATTGTGCTATCATAAGATGACAAGTTTTTAAAAAATTATATCTCAATTTGACCACGGTACATTGCTAACATGATAAAATGGAATAATCTAGAATCTCGAGTAACCGTCCAAGCCGTTAAAGTCGCTAAAGTGATAAATCATGTTAATAAAATGGATCCTATAGAAAGTCCATCTATTCCTAATCTTTCTTTTTAATTTTGTATCAAATCAAACTAAAATAAATAAAGTGAAATAAAATAAGCATGTGCATATACGTTTAAAAAAAATTACAACATAATTTTCTAACAAATTAGAAAATATGATTTTTAAAACATTGATTAACTCTCCAGTATCACATAAATTGAAACAAATATATATATCCTGAGCTCTATGGCTTGTGTGTGTAGCATGGACTTTAAATCTAGTACTAAAATACTATAAATACATTTGACCCTATTTTCACATTCATTCGTGCAAATTCAAATGAAAATAAGTATAATGGCTTCCTTCTTTTTTGCTTTGTTCTTTTCCATGTTGCTCCTTGCTGTATATCAAGAAGCCATGGCCCTTGATATTCCTCAGCAACATGCTTTCAATGATTGGAATATCAAAAATAATATACTTTCAACACTCCGAATAGGCGAAAGGTTTGATTTTCCTTTGTTAAAGCTCTATAATATTTGTCATTTTGGGGTTAATGATGTTTTTAATGATGAATTGATCATTCGATATCCTTTTTCTAACACTGTTCCATCAACTCCAACTAGTAAAGGTGAAACTCACAATTTTATGAGTATTATTCCATCAACTTCAACCAGGATTATCCATCACGGAAATCGAAAGGTTCTTCGCCGCCGTCACCTCATTGAGGCCAAAGGTAGCATCTCTACAAATGCGCCGGGTAGTCGCTAGTTTTCCGGCGAATAAAGCTTTTGACGCAAAATATTAATATTTTATGTGTGAAATTATACATTGGCAGGGTTCCTTTTCGTTAGAAAATTATGTTGTAATTTTTTTCAACGTATATGAATATGTTTATTTCGTTTCACATTGTTTGTTTTAGTTTGATTTAATATAAAAAATATGAATTTTTAGAAACTTGTGATCTTATAAATAGCATAATAACATTTGTTTTGCGGCTTTAATATTTAGTTAGGCAGACGAATTTTTCCTTCAGAGATTTAATTAATTTATGTATAAAAATTGATTGCCCGTCAACTGGTGAAGAATCTGTTTCGAAATGTATTTTTAGGGGAGGGTTTGATCAAAGTAAGTCATTATTAAAATTAATTTACTAAAATAATATGTTTTTAAAAAAAATTTACAAAACTAGTATAAACGTAGTTCTCAGTAACGTTTTATATTATATTTTATTCAAAAAAATTCAATAACAATAAGACAAAAAATCTGACAGAGTAAACATACATAAAACGTTATTGTCAGTAACGTTTTATAATTCGTTACTCTGAGGCACGTTTTACAGCTAAAACGTGACTCACAGTAACGTTTTTCTGGAATGACTGAAAATTAAAATTCAATCTTGTACCTGCCTCATTCAACTTTATTAAACTTTCCACTATTAAAATAAATATATATATTTTACACATATATTCACTTATATATAATTTTCTCTTTTCTTCTCTTTTCATACATAGATAATACTTTTGCAAGGAAAAAAAGATGTGGGGAAGGCTTTACTACAATATGAATTAATTTCTTTGTCTCTTCTATTATGATGTAGTCATTATGTTTTTTTTAATAGTTGTTTTGCTTACTTATTATATTAATTTTTAATTCAATAACTTTTTTATTGATAGTCTAATATTTAATAATCATAAGAAACCGATTAGTCTAATATTTGGAAGGGATGCTATCTTAGGCTAGAAGAAGATCTCTCGTATGATTTATTTACAAATTTTGAAATTGAAATGATACAAGACAAGCTCCAATTTGTGCAAAGTCTTCCTCGCTTTTTTTCCTTTAGTTTAAAAAAGTATTGTGTATGTATGAAAATAGAAAGAAAAGAGAAAATCTTATATATTTCCAATGAAGGTATGTACAAAATATATCTATCCATTTTAATAGTGGAAATTTGAATAATGAATGAGGCATGTACAAGATTGAATTTCAATTTTCACCATTCCAAAGAAACATTACTGTGAGTCACGTTTTAACTCTAAAACGTGCTTCAGAGTAACGAATTATAAAACGTTACTGACAATAACATTTTATATCTATTTACTCTGTCAGATTTTTGTCTTTTTGTTATTGAATTTTTTTGAATAAAATATAACCTAAAACGTTAATGAGAACTACGTTTATACTAGTTTTGTAAATTTTCAAAACAATGTATTATGTTGGT
Source organism: Solanum chiquidenum (assembly GCA_029582725.1). Classification (NCBI taxonomy): domain Eukaryota; kingdom Viridiplantae; phylum Streptophyta; class Magnoliopsida; order Solanales; family Solanaceae; genus Solanum; species Solanum chiquidenum. The sequence goes on from JAJOOS010025601.1 coordinate 21,420, forward strand.
GAATTAATTTTAATAATGACTTACTTTGGTAAAAAAATTCAATCGAATTGCAATTTGAACCAAATCGATTAAAATAATTGATATTTGGTGTGGTTTGGTTAGGTTTGATTTTAAATTTTGAAAATCGATACTACTTGATTTGGTTTTGCTTTTACTAAAAAAAAATCACAAAAACAATCAAATAGAACCGAGAAATCATATATATAATTTTTTAAATTATTTGTTTATTATTCATAAATAAAATATAAATACTTTGTTAAATTTTAATTAACTTAAGTCTTAACTTTATCATTTTTTCAAGTCCAACACTTAAATTTTAGCCAAACTATTAAAACCCTAGACCAAGTCCATTAAAATCCATTATTTTAATCTTTACCTACCCTACGTCACATTGGATAGTCACACTTTGTCTTAATTGAATCACTTTATTCGTGTAATAATAACTCTAGTATTGCTTAATTGAATCGACAATGACTTTCTTGTGGACTGTTCATGTATTAGGCGTCTGTGTCTATCAAGATGCATATATTCTCAACAAATTTAATTTATTACTTTCAAACTGAAAAAACCGAAAAATCAGAACCAAATTGAACCAAACCGATAGTTATTTTTTTTTCGTTTGGTTTGGTTTTAGAAATTTATAAACCAACTAAATTGGTTTGGTTTTGATTTTAACCAATAACCGATCCAAACCGAACCATGAACTCCCCTATTGAAAAGTATGTCATTTTTAGGACCCGTTTGGCCAAAAATATTTAGGAAAAATTTGGGGAAAACTTGGAAAATTTTGGAAAGTGGTGTTTGGTTATATAGCTTGCAAATATATTTACCAAGTATCCCACGTTCCCAAATACTAAAAAACAACTAGTATTTTTGCCAAGTTCTAATATTCTGGCATTTTAAATACCCCAAATTTTTATATTTTTATAAAATGTACCCATTATTTTTTAATTACAACTAATATTTGTTACTACCTCCTCCAAAAAAGATTGGGTTCTAATTTGAGTGACAAAATTGAGAAAAAAAAACTATTGTTTTTAATGAGTTATAATTATAACTGAATTTGTGACAAGTTTGAGTATGCGATTAATGTCGTTCTTGTCTATATTGTTATTTTGTTATTGTTGGTTGTTATCAATTATATTATAAGGTTATTTTTTAACGGAACATATTCATTATAAACTAATACTATAAATTTATTATATTTTAAATAATTTTTAGAACTTATGGGTATAAATCATATTTTTTGAAATAGTCAAATATTTTTGAGAAAATTTGGGGCCAAACACATGGTGAAATTTCACCAAGAACTTCAACCAAATATGATTTGTCAAGAGTATTTGAAAACTTGGGGTCAAACTGTCACGACCCAGACCGTCGTGATTGGCACCCACACTAACCCTCCGGTGGGAGAACCACTACTACAACCCAAACCAAGCAACTAATCTAAAAACTAAGGCATTTAAGCATATGAAAGCAGAAATAATAGCTAAAATTGAAGTTCCCATAAACTTCAACAAAAGATCTAACAACATAACTAATAATGCGGAAGAAAAACCTAGAACCTGAAAGTCAATGTACCAAAACATCTAACAATGAACCAAGTCTAAACAAGACGGGATACAACCCCATACTAATGAACTAACTAAAACAAATGTCTAAGTCCGAAAATGTTGGAGATAGACGAAAGAGAATTCCATGGCAGCCCAAAAGAATTGGCTCACCCTTGAATTCGAACGACGATCACTGATCTCCTAAGCGAGGTCTGTCAGTAGCCGCTTGAAGATGCCCTGTACTCAACAAAAATAAGAGCAAGTGCAATATCAGTACACAACCACAATGTACTGGTAGGATCACACGGCTATCCCACTAGTGCAACATAAACAAGTCAAGACAACAATATAATCACATGCATATATATATCAACATATACAATATTTACGAACAACGATCAGTTTCACATTTTATATCACATCATTGGTCCTTTCATGGAACCCAAACCCAAACCCAAACAGTTAGCATACTGAAACGTGGTATCCGATCCCAATGTTATGCCGAAACGTGGCAACCAATCTCATATTTATGTCAGAACGTGGCAACCGATCCAAGTTAGTTATGTCGGAACGTGGCAACCGATCCATTCAACACACCACAATCACAATCACAAGTATATCATCAAGATCATACATTTGAGTCATGATTTCATGGCAATCATCATTCATCTATCTCATTTACCACAAATGTGATCAACATTGCAACATTCATACATATACAAGTATCATAATGAAGCAAGAACAAGTATACATCACACAATCATAGAATCAGAACCATCACCTACCTCGAAACAAGCTTAAAACCCTAAGAAACTTGATCCTTCCCTTTCCGGATTCGTTCCTCTTGTTCTTGGTCTACAAACAATCAATATAATACGAGAATCAATAAACAATCATTAATTACCCGGATTACTAACAATTCTACGAACCCTAGATCAAACCCATAATCCCAATTATCCAATTTAGGGTTGCTTCTACCATAGAATCTATAACAAAACCTTCCCCCATCAATATTCACCCATTATATTATGTTTTACGGATCGAAAAATGGATTCGGGGGTGAAAAGCTTACATTTAACCTCAAGAATGGTGAAAAATGAGTAGGAGTCGCGGGAGGTTCGTTCCTTAGCTCTAAAAATCGAAAAGTGTCAAATAAGGTCGTTTAGGGGTTTATTAACGATTTTAAGTCGCGTCTGGCCCGCCACAGCGGCCACCACCCCGCCAGAGCGGAAAAAATCGGCGCCAAGGCGGCATTCTTGAACCAGTGAGCTATTTAAAGAATTCCAAAATCCCCATTTCACAATACACCCCTAACCAACGACGCTCAGAAAATTTCCTTTACGCTAAGATCGATTCCGGGAGTTTTACTCGCCCAAATTCAATTATGTAAAGTCGTACGGATTCCTTAACGAGTTATCTAACTACTCATGTATTCAAAATCAGAATTACTTCACCTGATTGTTACCAGATTTCCCTACACCTCAAGGACTCCAATTTCGTCCAAATCTGGATTAGGTTGGAAAATTTCAAGATACTACGAAAAAGTTTTCCGGCCCCAAATTTTTCCCGTTGACTTTTCTATAACGACGGAACCCGGTCGTTACACAAACGCTAGCTTAGGCTCTACTTGTATAGCTGTGTTGGAAGGTAGGTGATGACACAATCAAAGTGACAAATATTACTTGTATAACTTGTCGTTCTCTAGCTACTTTTATTAAAGATGTCGTTTTCCTTATTTTGACTAACCGATCATGAGAAAATGATAAATATTTTTCAGAAAATGCTTTCCATCCTACCGAACATACCCCTGAATCCTAATCTTTTAATATGCTCGCCTAGGAGGCTTATCGATCAAGTGGTTCGATTCGATTTTGAATATTATTGAGTCAACTTATTGATTTGTAAGTATGCTAAATTAGTATTACCGTATGATTGCATATCATAATTTAGTTTGTCCCTGACAAGGTATTGAATAACTCTAAAGGCTCATTTGGTCCAATCAAACAACCCCTAACAATATGGACAAGACGTTGTACGATCACGATCCCGACTGTGACAGTACTAATAATTTGTGAATTACAAATGAAGAAGATTTGTTCACAATATTCTTATTCATCCCCCATGTGAGTTTCTTTAATGCAACAGTCTTCTTCAAATCCAACATCACTATCTATGTTCTCTCTCTCTTTCTTTTGTGGTCCTTACGCTACTCCACCAAAGTAATACATATATAGCCTATAAAAATAACTTTCAACTATTATGTATCCCAATTGTTCTATGTTACACCAACAATTTTGAGTATTTTTTTATTTTTTTAATTTATTCTACGTTTATTTTAAAAATACGTAAGAGATTATATTACATAGCATAGTTTAGTTTGTCCTTTATCCTGACAAGGTATTGGATGAGTCTGACAACTTGGACAAGATGTTGTAGTGTCACGACCCTGGCCATGACGGGACTAATAAATTGTGAATTACAAATGAAGATTTGTTCACAATATTCTTATTCATCCTTCTGGGTAAGTTTTTTTTTTTGACGAACCAATGTAATCACTAGAAACTCAACTCTATTCATTGACATTGTAATGAGAAATTACAAGATCTAGAGCATAAGAACATCACTACAGATATCCAACACAGGCATTAACACAATTTTAACTAAAACCTACATTTACTACCACCATAGCACCAACATACAACCCCCAATCTAACCGCCGAATCCATAGAGAGTCCTTCCCTGCCTCTTCAAAGCATAGACAACATCCATAGCAGTGACGGTCTTCCTCCTGGCGTGCTCAGTGTAGGTGACAGAGTCACGAATCACATTCTCCAAAAAGATCTTCAACACTCCACGGGTCTCCTCATAGATCAGACCGGAGATGCTTTCTGGGTAAGTTCATGTTATATAGACTAGCTCCCCCATGTGCCATGTCACCGTACGTATTTAAAATTAGCAAATGTTATTTGAATTTTCTATAGCTATACAAGATAAATGTATAAACGAAACTGTTATATTTAGGGAAAATTGTATATAATAGCAAACTATTAATTTAAATTAAATGCTATAAATATAGTTTGATTTAATTGTACCCCATAGCAAACTGTTGCTATTTCACCTCTCTCCTGGTGAATCTCGCTCGCCACTCTCATTCTCTCCCTCGCCTCTCTCGTTTTTTATACAAACGCAAGTGTATAAAGTGTGTTTGTGTTTGTATAAAGCGAGAGAAAATT
>JAJOOS010025602.1:0-15873 GCA_029582725.1 Solanum chiquidenum
CATAATGAGTCGATTCTTCGCCTTGCTAAGGCAGCTTGTCTGGAATGCATCATAGAGGAAACACGGATAAACTTGGGAGAAATCATCGCTTCAGAGATCCATATGCATGCAAAACATAGCCAGACATATCTTCATTTCCATTATTGATCACGGAATTGTGCAAAAGAGCTCAGGTGCCTAGATATGCGAAGAAGGATGTGGAATTGGCTGCCACCGCCTCCACTAATATCTGAAAGATCGAAGCCGAAAATCTTAAGGACCAAGTGAGAAAGAAACAGAAGGAAGTTGCGGCCACTAGATCCACACCTGTGGAAGAATCTTCGCCCACTCTGGCCCCTAGGTATTCAAGTATACTCGTTCCTTCTTCTCATTCATAGACTTTAGGTCCCTCTACTTCTGTGACATCTCACAGACCCACTGTTGCAGTTGCATCCTGCGAACCGATCATTCAGGCATCCTTGATCCGGATGGGACATCTTGCTCAGTCTACTGATTTTCGGGCAGCCAACATAGAAAACTCCATCCCAGGAATGATTCAGACAACATAGAAAACTTCGGGACACCACTGAGCACTACTATTGATGCTCTGGAAGTCAGGATAGCCATGTGTGAGCGTAACCAAGGAGCCATAGAAAAGGTGACAGGCTTAAAGGCCACTATTGCAGAACTGAAGAGAGATGTGGAGTAACTTAAATCCACCGATGTGTCCATGATATTTGGAACAGTGGAGATTCCGAACGTGCCTGAGATGCCCAGACCACCACTGGACATGGAGACGAAGGAAAACAATAGTCGATCTTGACTCACAGGCAGAGACTAATGAGGAGATGTTTGAGGAAGCTGCAGCAGATGACATAGCCAACATCGAAGAAATCATGATAGACGTTGTTGTGCAAGCTTCCTTGGCAAATGCCCCTGCTGTTGGACCCAGTGGAGCTGGTCCTTCTGGAAGTCACTCCGGGTACTGATGCCCAGACAAATGGAGCGACTACTTAGAAGGGATCCCCTCTTTACCTCCCTCTCTATCTTTCTTTATTTTCACTGTTGGATATTCATCAATTGCATTTGAGGACAAATTGCTTTTATTTGTGGTGGGGTGAGGCTCAGCTTTTGTGTGTTATTTATGGTTCGTATTTTGTGTATATTTGGGTTGTTCTGTGTTTAATTGTGTTATATATTGCCTTTCGTGGTTGTTTGAGCTCATGGCTCCTATTTTTCTTAATTTTGACCCTTCCGAAAGATTTTTGTTTTCTGAAAAATATTTCCACCTCTTGTGTTGAAAGTGGTGGTTCTTTTACAAAATTTAAATCTTGGTTCCGATCAATACTGATGACTTGAATGGTGCTCCCAATCGAACGAACATCAATGTGCGGCTACGACGAGACCAAATGAAGTTGCATATACAATATGTGAATTCTTTGCATCTTGTTGTGATTAGCCATTTATCGAATTGATTCTCTTGTAAAAACCATTGCACATTAGCAAAAGTGTGTAGTCTTGTTTGACTTAAGTGTCGATGCCTTGTGTCGTTAGCTTACTTTGAACTATGCATGAATAAACCTAGAATTTACCCCGTTACTCTGATTGATTTAGAAAGGTGTAACCTTGAGATGATCTTAGGCAATTTTAAAGAGTGTGAGCCAAATTTTACATATACCTCTTTTGTGGCCTACCCGTGAGTGTGTAAAATCTTTTGAACACCCTTGAGCCTTACCTTTCCTTGGAGGAAACTTGATGAACCCTAGACCTTACTTAACTCACTACCTATAATCCTCTTGATTTGTGGTTTAGTGAATATCCAACTTAGGCCAAAAGCCTATGTTGGGGGTGTGGTGAAAAGGAAAAGGAGAAGTCAAGAAGTGCAAGAAAAAGTCTCTCTAACACATGGTATTGCAAAAACAAAATGGAAACCCTTGTAAAAAATTGTTTTGTATATATTTATATAATTTTTGAATAAAGGTGCAAAAGGAGTTGGGTTTCCAAGCAATACATGGAGAGTGAATGAAAGGATGACTTAGAAGCACTGGAAGAAAAAGTGACAGGGTAAAGGAAAGGGACGTTTTGAGAACACCACATCTCATGAGGATGAAGAAGTCACTAAGCCTAAAATGACCATACCTTTGCACTAAGCCCCATTAGAAGCTTTGAAAAGACCTTTTTGATCTTGAGTAAGACGAACCGAAAGTCGATTAGAAAATAAGGGCAATCCTATAGGTAAAATCATGCATTGTGTTCTTCTTTTTGAGTGTGAGTGTTGCATCTGATTCCTGATCTTAAATTGATTAACATCTATGTGTGAATATTGAATCATTCTTTGTGTGAGGGCATTTAGATACTTTCGTTGAGCTTGAACTTACATTAGTAGAAACTATTGTGAGCATGAGAATATTTGGTAATGGTGTGTGTCAACTTAAATTTTTGAGTACACAATTGTATCTTCGCATAAGTAGTTTGAAGTTTTGCTGTGTACATTCATAATTGAGTCTTGTGTAGCACTGTTTGAGACACCCTTTTTAAACAGCTGAACTTGAGTTTGCTTGTGGACAAGCAAAAGTTTAAGTTGGGAGAGTATTGCACTTGGAAGCCTTAGGAACTTATCAAGGTCTATCTTAATTTAATAGACCAGAGGGTGATATCTTTCGTGAATGCAGTCAAGAGAATCCACAAACATAGAAGCTCCTAAAAATACCCTTCCCAAACAGGATGAGGAGCCTACAAATACGAATGCCAAGAAATTAGGGGGCCACAAAAAGGGCGTGTTACACATGAACACGGAGGTTCAACAAGACAGACCCTCGCAAACATAGCCAAGACATACAATCATAGAGGCTAGCCACTCAAGCCTCCATGAATGTGGCTAAGATGGCTCGAAAATATTAAATTTCAAAATACCTTACTTTAGATAATACATATCAGCTAGTTTTGGGAAGTCAAAATTTTCCAATGGGGTACCAGAACACCGTGACACAAACAAGATACGCTACCCCATAAAATTTGAAATTTTAGACTCTACGAAGAAGTTGAAACTTTAATCCAAGTTCATCTTGATAAAAGTGAGTCCCACACTCAAACTCTATTATAGGCAAAAATCTACAAGATGGCTTAAAATTAGCCTGTAAGCCTCAAGATGCGACAAAGGATTGTTTTAGACCAAACTCAATGTTCAGAAGCTAATAGAGCCGTTATAATCGCATTCTGAGGTTATCTTCCTAATTTTTTTGGTGAAGTCAACTTTTTAAGTTTCTAAAGCTTCAAAACAAACAAATTTGCAGAAAAACAAAATGAAAAATCCGGTGACCGAGTTGCTAGTCCCTGTAACTCATAAATAAGTTAGGGTAACTATAGGAATGCTCTACAGAATGAAAATAAGGAATTTACTTAGAAATGACCCAGAGGGTCACTACATCTTATTTTTTAATATTTTCCCTAAACTTATATAATTAAATATTTATTTATAATGTTTTATAATATGATTTGTCAGAATTTAAATCCTTCCCAAATAAAAAACAAAAAAACACATTCATATTTTGATCTGAAATGCTTTAAAATATTAGTTAAGAAACTATTAATTTCATGATATCTTTCTATTGATATAGTTTAAATTAACCCTTAATTTATTATAATCCAACTCATAACTAGGTATCCAACTAAAATTCATTCTCGTCCCGTCTAATTTTCCATTAAGAAAAATATTAGTTTCTTATTCATATTAAATTTTCTCTTAATTAACGAATTGTCTTGTCCATTTCCTTTTTCTTATTCTTTTACTTTAAGTTCTTATTCTTAAATATAACTTCAGGGACTCAAGTTTTAAATAAACTTACATATTTATCATAGTGTGGTGTGGGTGAGATAGAAGAAAATATGATTTTCTTTCTTAGATTTTACATTTTGCGTGCACAAAAAAAAAATAGAAATGCAGTATACGTGCGTAGTTGCTTGATGAAAATATCTTTTATTGAAGTTAATATTTTATATTAATATTGTCGTTATATTCCAGTAAGTAGCTTTGTACCAATTCAAATAGTTGAGGGGCATTTTAGGAAATCAATATCTTCATGTACCTTAAACATTACTAATGGGTGAGAAGTAACAATAGAAGTTGGTTGTCATGGTGAACTTTAATGACCCTAGTGGTAATTTGCTTGCTTTTATGTGATATAACTACTTTGCTCCTTCTAGTAGCATCATCGAAGTGTTTGTTATTGTTCGGATGGGTGGCACACATTCTGAGGTGGTCAAGAGAATTTTGTGTGAGTATTCTCAATTTTGGAGCTTATATATTAGAAGTGTCGCCTTTGATTAACATCTAAAGAATCTGATATCAAATGATATTTAAGTTAGTTCCATCAGCTTTGAAAGTTAGATTTATGTTAGTAGTATGATTGGTTCAGATCCCGAGGTTTTCGGTTAGTGTTTTAGCAGTTACGTGTGATATTATTAAAAGTTTGGTAAAGGTTTGATTTTGGTCAACATTTTTGGTAAGGGAACTCAAATAAGAATTTTTTTTAGCTCTAGAACATCAAGGTTGGTCTAGAAGAACCTTTAGTTAGGATCCCAAGGTGATCGAGATGATTTTATTGTGTTTGTGTTATGCTTGTTTAGGTTGCTTTTTGAAAGTATTGACTTGGGTCAACATTTTAACAAGATGACTTTTGTTGGTTGTTTATTTTATTTGGTTGAGTTTGGAATGCCGATTTTCTAGGTTAGCCTACTTCATTTCCATTCACAGGGTTCTGAACTAATCTTGAGCACCCATCATTGCATTTTCAAAACTTCAAGTTCATGTGATGTAGTTGATGGTTGATGCCACCAACATTGTTTTGTGCATTCTCATCCTTGGAGCCACGTTCGCAAAAACCACTGGAAATGATCATTGTCATTGCGAGCTAGGAAATGTGATCATAAAGAACAACTTTTTTGGTAAATGCGGTCACAGAACTTGATCATCACGATCGTGATGAAGGGTCTATGGACTCAATCAAGGTTTCTAAATCGCAATTGCGACCCTATGTGCGCCACAATCGCAAGGAATAACTTAGTATCAGTGAAGTCAGTTCCTCACATTTTTAATATGTATTTCTCAAAGTTAATGTTCTCATATTGTGATTAGGAGTTAAATTTCTTAGGAAAAATAGTACGGTTTTTGTGGAAACTGTTGGTGGTTAGCTGGGATGTTACAAGGGTTTTTTATCTAGTAAGTTTCCATCGATTCCCACATTTGATATCCATTTTTTATTATCCATGAGCTCTCTTGTTGTAGGATTGTTTTGGGCTCTATAAAAGCTGAGATTGTGCCCATTTTTAGGGCAAAAGTTCCTTCAGCTGATTAGGACCTTATGGCATAATAAATTTTGTGATCCCATTCACGTGCGCCACAGTCCTAATTAGACCTGATTTTTGGGTTTAATATTTTAACCGAAAATTGGGTATCATTTAGCTCATATTTATATTCTCGTTGTTAAGTTGATAGAGTTGTTTTTTTAGAGGCTGCTCAAAAGGTAAAATATCCAAAATAGATGTTTGAGTGATGTTTAAGCCTTGAGGTAGGCAACAGTTTCCCCCCTTTTTGGATTTGGATGAGCAACATTTATCCTTATGATGATGTTTTAGGTGTTCCTAATCCTTAGTTGTATTTTTTGCCATTTTAGGGATATTTACCTAGCTATTTAGCTGTGAAGACTTCCATTAGGATTAGCCGTACGCTTGTTTAGCATTATAGAATCCTTATAATGTGTCTATGTGGCTTAAAACTTAAGTTCATATGTGTATGATCGCTTGTTATTATTGTGGACCCCTTTTTCCATTTATTTTTGTGCTTATAGTTCATATATATCATATTGTGGGCATGAGGCATTCAACTTGTACTGACTGGATTTCTAGGTTAGTACGACTGTATTGTGACATGTATCTACCACTTTTTTTATGTTGTGTGGTTGAATTAAAAATGGTTCGAAACTTTATTGCTATGTATTATTGTGCATGATATCAACATATGGCATTTTTTGAATTTACTTAAGATACTTAAAAGATTTTACTATAATTTTTGCATGTTTTGGGCTCTGAGGGAGCGAGTTACAAATTTTATATAAGGAAACATGGCATTTTTTAAATGAAATGTACCATTTTAGGAATTTTGTTCAAAATATGTATTTATTTTAACTAATCTATTTACTTTTGTTGATAATCTTGAGGAGACACTGATGTATTTCAGTGGTTTTGATTATCCTCACAATTGCAGGGACCTGGTCCTAGCAGCGTGTTTTGTCTAGGGCTAATATGGTGTACAGTTGGAAAGCAGTCTTGTAAGTGTGTTGATGAAACAATCAACGTAGTTCACCAATAGAAATGGACGAGGTTGTTTGTCCAATGGTCAGCAATATTTTGTGTGATACAGTCAAGTGACAAACAACTTTTACAACCCATTAATTCAAAGAGAGAGAATTCAAGATTCAAAGACAAAAGCTATAGCAAGGGATCCCTAATTAACGGAAGAAGTGCTTTTCGTATATGATGTTGTGTTTGATTGCTTGTATTGTGCTAAACTTGTAGGATTCATTTCAATCTTGTAAGATATGTTTCAAACCTTTGTGTTAGTCGGTATGAGAGCATTGTTAGAGTTAACTTTGTGTCTTACCAGTGAAGTCTATATTGATTAGCAACTGTTAATATAGTGGGAAATGAATGCATTGCTTTGTCTTAGTAAGTAATAGGCTTATTACTTAGTGTGAGATTAAGAGGATAGTCTAATTATTGTAGTTGAAATTTGTGTTTCACGTTTGCTTAAAGATTAGTGAAAACAGTTGAAAAATTTGTGTGACGGGTCATGGTTTTACTCCCTTGAGTAATGAGGTTTCCACATAAAATAATGTATGTTCATTTACTTCTAGTTATTTACTTTCCATATTTAAATGTACTAAAGGACCTGATCCTGTGATCATTAGTGGACCTATACATTCCATCAATGGGTAGCAGAGCTCTTGGAAGAACCTAGTCCTTCTTATGCCTTAAATACTGCTCACGAAGGAGATACTCACAATGAAGGCTTTGAATTTGGTGAACCAGTTGGTGAACATGATGAGGAGATCACAAGAAAAACAAGATGGAAACATAAATCCTCCCATCATATAGACAATCTTCTGTCTCCCCTTGAATCTGGAATATAGACTAGATCCAAGACAAGAAAATTAGTTTCTTTTTCAGCCTTCATTTCCACTATTGAACCCAAAAACAATAAAGAGGCTTTAAACGATGTTGATTAGGTGAATTCAATGCAAGATGCACTTCATCAGTTTGGAAGAAGTAAAGTGTTGCACCTAGTCCCCAGACCGCTTGACAAAACTATTATTGGGACTAGATGGGTGTTTAGAAACAAGCTTGATGAACATAGGACTATCACAAGAAATAATTCAAGACTAGTGGTGCAGGGATACAATCAAGAGGAAGCAATCAATTATGATGAGACATTTACACCTGTGGCAAGGATGGAAGCACTTAGAATCCTAGTAGCCTTTTCTACATAAATGGGGTTCATGATTTTTCAGATGGATGTTAAGACTTCCTTCCTAAATGGTTTCTTGAAGGAGGAAGTCTATGTTAAACAGCCTCCAAGATATGAAGATGTTGACTTGCCTAACCATGGGCGGAAGTTTGATAAAGCATTGTATGGCCTGAAACATGCACCTAGGGCCTAGTATGAGCGATTGTAAAAGTTTCTTCTAGAAAATGGGTTCAAAAGAGGAAAAATTGACAGCACTCTATTCTTGAAATCTAGTAGAAAGGAGCTCCTGGTAGTGAAAGTGTATGTAGATGTAATATTTTTTAGAGCTACCTCATATCCTCTATGCAAAGAGCTTGCAACCCTAATGAGTAGTGAATTTGAAACAAGTATGATGGGGGAACTCACCTTCTTCTTTCGTATGCAAATCAAATAGTCCCCTCAGGGCACTTCAATCTGTCAAGAGAAGTACATCAAGGAACTAGTCAAGAAGTTCAGCATGCAGGAGGCCAAAACAAATGATACTCCAGTGAGCACCAATGCCAAACTCAACAAGGATGAAGCAGACACTGATGTGAATCAAACAATGTATGGAGGAATCATTGGTTCTCTCTTCTACCATACTGCAAGCCGACCAGATATAGTATTTGGTGTGAGGATGTGTGCTAGGTTTCAAGCAACTCCAAAAGAGGCAATCGTGAAGGCATGTAAAAGGATCCTAAGATACTTGAAGGTAACACACGACCTGGTCCTATTCTATCCTTCTAGGGATTCTTTTGATTTAATTGGATATGTTGATGATGATTATGCAAGATTTCTTGTTAACAGGAAAAGCACCTCAGGCATGGCACATTTTCTAGGGTCATCACCGATCTCATGGGGAACTAAGAAGCAGAACTCAATAGCTTTGTCCACTGCTGAAGTTGAGTATGTGGTTGCTGCTTTATGTTTTGCTCAACTCTTGTGGATCAAGCAAGAACTTAAAGAATTTGGTGTCCTCACAGATATTATTCCTCTCATATGTTACAACACTAGTGCAATGAACATGGCAAAGAATCTTGTTCAGCATTAGAGGACCAAGCACATTTATGTGAGACATCATTTCCTTAGAAACAATGTTGACAATGGAAATGTGGTGATGAGATATTGTAAGACAGAGGACCAAGTGGATGACATCTTTACCGAGGCACTAAGCAAACAACACTTTATCAACACTTTATCATAATCTTTTTTCATGGATTCAGCCATTTTGCTCCCATCTAAACTTAAGAAAACATATTGAGAAAGAGGGGTTAGATCTAAAGGGGTTAGGGGGTTAAGACCATATACCACTTCAAATGGAGTCATGCTAATAGTTCTATGAAAAACTCGATTATAAGCAAACTCAACTAAAGACAAATGTTCCTCCCATGAGGCCAACTTTCCATGAACCACGACACGAAGCATAGAACCCAAGGTCCTATTCAAAACTTTAGTTTGGCCATCGGTTTGTGGATGACAAGAAGTTGAGAACAACAATGTGGTACCAAGTTTACCCCGAAATCCCTTCCAAAAGTGACTAAAGAATTTTGGATCCCTATCACTTACTATGGTTTGAGGAATTCGATGCAATTTAACAACATTATCAAGAAACAAAGATGCCACAATGGAAGCATCATCACATGTATGACATGTAATGAAATGAGCCATCTTTTAAAATCGATCAACAACAACAAAGATGCTCTCTCTACCTCTTTTTGTCCTCGGCAAACTCAAAACTAAATCCAATGAAATATCAAGTCAAGTTCTTTGAGGTGTGGGTAGTGTACTGAATAAAACATGGGGAAGGAGGTGTGAATTTGGACATCGGCATTCAATACATTGGCCACAAATTCGAACAACATCTTTGTGCATTTTAGGCCAATAGAATTGTTCCTCAAGAATTCCCCTTGTTTTGTCACTACCAAAATGACCTATTAATCCCCCATTGTGTGCCTCCCTCACAAATAGTTCCCTCCAAGAGCTCATAGGCACACAACGTCTCTTGCCTTTGAACAAGAAACTATCAAACATGGAATAGGGAGTAGAAAACCTATCCCTAATCCACCTTTCCCTCTCCCATTCCTCATAATCTTTGAAGATTTGAGAAAACATGAGATCCTTAGGATACAATGTCTTCAAACATTCAAAACCAATCAATTTAGAAGACAAAGTATTTATCAACACCTGTTTTCTAGATAAGGCATTGGCCACCACATTATCCTTCCCCTTTTTGTATTGGATTACATAAGGGAAATTTTTAAGAAATTCAATCCATTTGGCATGCCTCTTGTTTAGCTTTGCTTGGGCCCGAATATGCTTTAGGGACTCATGGTAACTCCTAGTGAAAAATTCCTTGGGCCACAAGTAATGTTGCTAGTTACCCAAAGCTCTAATCAAAGCATACAATTCAATATCATAAATGGAATAATTCAAAGTAGCACGTTTAAGATTTTCACTAAAATAAGTAATGGGCCTTTGGTCTTGCATTAAGATGGTTCCAATGCCTACTTTACTAGCATCACATCCCACTTCAAATATTTTATCAAAATCGGGTAATTCTAATAAGGGATTGGAGTTAAGCATAGATTTTAAAGCTTCAAGAGCATTGGTTTGCTCCTCTCCCAACTTAAAAGGCTTATCCTTTCGGATTACCTCAGTGAATTGGGCATCTATGGTGCTAAATCCCTTGAAAACCTCCTATAAAAACTAGCCAAACCATGAAAGCTTCTAACATCGCTTATGGATTTCGTAATTGGCTAATTCTTAATAGCATCAATGTTAGACTCATCAATCTCAACCCCTCTTCAACTCACAACAAAACCCAAGAAAACAACTTCATCAACATAAAATGAACACTTTTAAAGATTAGCATAAAGTTGTTCCTTCCTAAACACATCAAACACACATCTCAAATGCTCAACATGATCAGGTATGATTTTACTATAAATTAAGATATCATCAAAATAGACAACCACAAACTTCCCTATGAAGGGTTTCATCACATGATTCATGAGACACATAAAAGTACTAGGAGCATTAGTGAGATCGAAAGGCATCACCAACAATTCATATAGACCAAACTTGGTTTGAATACGGTTTTTTATTTATCACCGGGGTTCATACGAATTTGATGATAACCATCTAAGATCAATTTCAAAAACAAACAAGTACCATTCAACTAATCAAGTATAATATATAACCTAGGGATATGATTATGATACTTTACCGTAATCTTGTTGATGGAATATGATTATGATACTTTACCGTAATCTTGTTGATGGAATATGATTATGATACTTTACCGTAATCTTGTTGATGGCCCAACAATCAACACACATGCGCCATGTTCCATTTTCTTTGGAACCAATAGAACCAGCACGGCACATGGATTCATGCTTTATTTCACTTAACCCTTGTTTAGGAGTTCCTTAACATGCCTTTGTAGCTCCTTGGTGTCCTCCAGATTTCTTTGATATGCCGACTTGTTTTGAACTTGTGATACTGACACAAAATCAATTTGGTGCTCAATTCCCCGAAGAGGGGCAATCCACTTGGAAGTTCCTTTGGGAAAACATCCTCATAATCTTGCAAAAGAAAGGAAATAGATTTGGGAAGAGAAGAATGAGATTGGTTAGTTTGTACCACATGATCCCTAAGGAACTCTTGGATTCCACTTCCTCCCGTATCTCTTTGTAATTAGCCAACAATACTTAGGTCTTTCCTTTCAACTTCCTCCTTTCCTCCCCTTAATTTATCTCGACCTCCAAATGTAGGGTCTGACCTTACAGATTCATACTTATGTGGCTAAGGATCCCATGTAGAAGCTTGAAGTTTGGTGAGTCCTAATGTTCTCAGGACTGAGCTTGATTTCCCTTTTTTCTTTAATTTTAGTTTCTATTTTTTGGAACTTGATGTACGGGCTATGTCCCGATCATTTCTTATGTACTAGATGGCTTTGAGATTGTTTTGACTTCCATTTTTCTCTATAAAACTTTTCTGTGTTGAAACTCTCTTTTAATCTCTTATATTCTATTATCTTGTATGATGAATGTTAAGTGGCTTATCTGGGTCCTCTAGCCATGTTACGCCTAGGGGCTACCTTGGATCGTGACATTTGCCTTTTAAAGTTTTATTTTGGATAGAGAGTCTTGTCAGGTAAGGTTCATGTGGTAGCAGTAATATCTAATTAGAAGCCAAATATTTCCTGTAGTTCTCTTGTTATGATATTCCTATAAGGGAAATTGTTGTGCACCTTTTCTTAAGAGGTGATTTTTCATCTTAATATGGAATTTTTATACTAGGGGAGCCAGAATAACTTCACTGTTTATTCAAGAAGGCAAGCTATAAAGGTATCATGGGATTTTGAAGGAAACTCTAGGCAAAGGAAAGTGTACTAGGCCATCTCGAATCTTATTATGTGGTTTTTTTGGAAAAGAATGAATACATTCCTTCAGGGAGATAAATATTTTTGAGGCAAAGATAAATGGGAAATCATTTTCAAATGTTCCAAAAAATTGGCCTCAGTTAGTTGAGAAGCTTGAAAACTATAGACCAATTATTTATCACGAAATATAATATAATTGATTCCTCCTATTGGTTGGGTTAAATGCATTTGATGGAGCTTCAAATGAAAATCCAAGTCTTAGTTCAACAACTTTATGCATAAGGAATCACTTTGGCTATCTAATGGTGGATAAAGGTATGGGTATGCATGAGTCAACTAATATTGTGACTAAACTAAGGGTAATTAGAGAAAGTCTCTTGCACTGCTAAGATAATTAGTATTACCAAGTCATTCTGAAGTCAAATTCTTTAGCTATAGTTCAAATTATAAATGGGTAGTGGGAAATACCATGGAATGTGACAGTGGAGGTCAACTCTATCAAGAGAATAATTACTACACTATTAGTAAGAGTACACAATTTCTTCAGAGAGGGTACTACTTTTCCTGATTATTTTGCAAATTTAATTTATGATTATGCAAGTCTTTATGAGTTGGGAAACTAAACATTCACAACAACAGGCAGGAGAATAATTAATCTAGACAAGAGTGATACACCTTCCATCAAATTATAACAAATAGAGCCACAAGTTTGGGAAACTAAAAATTCACAAGATTAAAAAGCACTTCATCTACAACAAGTAATATACATAGGAACAATTTCCACAGTAATTTGTAGGTAAACATTAATTGCAATCTACAAATGTCTGATGTAATTTAAGTTGGTATAGTACTATGCACCTAGTGAGAGCGTAGAGTTTCACAAGTGTTACTCAACCAAGACACATCAGTTACGAGATATCAAAATATTCAGAATGCTCATTTAACACCATCTCAAAGTATTCCTCGCTTCTGATGTGCATATATCTGCGAAGCAAAAGAATTAGTATATAATTTTGAAGTTCTAATTTTTAGATAGTGGTATCAATCTCCATGTGAGATTCAATCCATAAAATAAAATACATGACAAAAAGTAAATTGATTTAAGTAGCATCGGATATAGATGCTACACATTATGCTTATTTCTAAAAAGATATCACAACTCAAAGTACACCCTAGATGTTACATGGAGAATAGGATCCCGTGAGGTCCTAAACAAGCCACTTGACATAAGTATGACACTATAAATATAAAATAAAGAGAACACCACATGAGAATGAGTTGTAAGTATCAAAACACTTTCAACACATAAGGAAAATATCAATAGAGTACATGACTAAAATAATGCAGAAATCAACTATGTTTGACAAAGCCTTTTACTAACATAGATGTGGTTTAGGAGGAACCTCTAAACCATGTAGAATGTCTACAAACTGAAAGAGTAAAAGCAATAAATACATTAGGTGGCAAGGTCCCCGAAACATGAGGACTCACAAAACTCTAAAGTTGTTCGTCAATCCAACCTAGCCACGACCGGATGGAGGAAAATCAGATCATATATTATGAAAATATATAGGCACAATATATGTATCAGTAATGATAACACTCAAATGTCATCCTTAAAATCAATTAAAAGGGACGGCGGTCGTAGTCAATAAAAATACCAAACTAAGAGTCAGGTTTGAATTCCACAGAGAATGATATATCGTAAATAATTCTATCAAGAAATTTGGATTTTAAACTCATTCATTTCTAACAGTAAAAGCAAGTGGGTGGATTATTCCACCAATTTAATAAAAAGATTTGCTTATCAATTGTCACAATTAAACCAATGTTTTGAAGAAGTCAAGAGTTAACAAGACATCTAGGGGTGCGGGGATTTTAAATCAACATCATATAGGGGTAACTGTGTTGCTCTATAGTGATTAACATTCATGATTAGGCTAGGTCATCATCAGTGACGCTAATCATCTTTAGATCTCAAAGCATCTTTGCATAGAATCTCCTTTCCATCTCATCTATATGTCGATCTAAAGAACACAATACCTTACTATATTCACTCTTTCGATGCAGAAATAGGGCAAATATACCCGACCCATAACCTCTATTTACAATTAAATTACATACATCAAACGTATATTGCAAGTATTGGTCTAATTACCCACTATGAATAATCTCTTTCATGCATTGACCTGAGATAGAAAGTAGGAATTAAGTTTGTGACCATAACTTATAAATTAACTCTATGCTAATTAGACCAATTTTATGTGTGAAAAGTAGCACAACAAAACATAAAACAATACCCACTACATTAAAGCAACACCAACCCATAATTGCACCCCTAGATCTTGGATTTTCTGGACCCATCACAAAAATCAATGAAAATATACCTTCCATGAAAGCAACCATGGGTAACGTGAAATTAAGGAGTTACAAGCAAAGACATTTTGGACTAAACTTCAATTTTTCAAATTCAAGAACAAAGTTTAAAAACCTCAAAAGCTAGAAAGTGTTCTTTACAAAGTGGAGTGTTTCTCTCTAACTCTAAAAAATAAGAATTGTTTTCCTCAATTTTGAAATCTGGAATCTGAGCAACCCTTTTCTCTCTACTTAGGGCGATTTATAATTTCCCAAAATTTGGCGCAAAAATTCAATGCCCATCTCACTCGTAGACATTAGTCCGGCTCGCTGAACTCCTTCGGCTAATCGCCAATGACGCTTTATCTTGCCTTTTGTTCCTCTAGACTTCAGGTGTTAGAACCTTAGTAGGCAAGGTCGTTTGAGTATGCCTTTAGCATTCGATATATCACCGATTTCCCCTTTGGTTTGCCTTTCGAGACCTAAATTTTTTTCTCCTTGCACGGTCACTTTCAGTTATGATTAGCAAGGCCGCCTTCCTCCTTCGGTGTGTTAGATTTTCATTTGGAGTTTGGGGATCTGTCGTAATAGATACAAGTAATATGCACTATCACTTTATATGACGTCAAGACTACAAGGTGATCTGCCTTTCTTGTTTGGTGATAATATGTAACACCCCGTATCCTAGATAGACCAAAAATGCAGATTTTGAGAAGTTGCAGGTGCAACTTACGGTCACCATCCACGGACCGTAGATCAGACCACTGTCCGTGCTGGTGGTCCGTGGTTTACCACTGCAGCCCCTCCCCAGAACTCAGTCAGAAAATCGGCTAAGTCCCGACTCACGGACAGACCTACGGTCCGTAGATCAGACCTACGGTCCGTAGATCAGACCACGGACCGTGGTCTGTGTCCGTGGATCGAGACCTCCTTTGCCCAACCTCTGACACAAACTACGGTCGACCAGCACGGACCATCAATCGATCTACGATCAGTAGGTCTGACCATAGATGAGAGTCAACAGCCAGTTAGCTGAAAATTATTGATGGGTCAACTTAAGATGGTCATAACTTTTATCACAAAATGAATTGTGTGTCCCATGACGTATGATATGATATATAATTGAATTATCTTTCCAACGCCGCCGAGTTTGCTTAATTCCGACCTCCGAGTAAAAAGTTATGCTCGTTTTAGTGAAGGCCTGTCGAGCAGGCTCGACTTACGGACCCAATCTACAGACCGTAGATTGACCTACGGCCCGTAGGTCCAATCCGTAGGTCACTCCGACAGCAGTTAATTCAGGGGTTTTTTGGTCTTTTCCTTTTTCGTTTAACCCCTAAGATACGTCGTTTAGACCCTAAATCATGAGATTTTAATCAGTTTAAACGTAGGAACATAACTAGAACTTACCTAAGTCAAATAATTAATCAAACTTAGAAAAATTAGAAGCAAGAGAGGAGAAAAAGGCCAAGAACCCTAGTTCAAGAACGCAACAAGTTTTCTTCAGTTCCAGCCCTGAAATCGAAAGATTTCTCCATGGAATTCATCACCAGGTATGTGGGATTTCACTAGTGGGTTCCTTTCACCCATTAGGTCCCTAGAATTCAGTCAGTTT
>JAJOOS010025603.1:0-21757 GCA_029582725.1 Solanum chiquidenum
ATTGGAGAAGAACGACAGTGGAGACTGAGAGCAGTCGCCGGTGGCGTGAGGAAGAAAGGGAAACTGGCTTGCTTGGTCGGAGAGAACGAAGGAAAACCGATCGCCGTGCTGAGCATGATGTTAATAACCGCAATTCTGGGCTTGATACAAGGCGTGATAACAAGTGGTCTTCTAGGTGGGGTCCTGATGACAAAGAAAAAGAAAATCACAGTGAGAAAAGGATAGATGTAGATAAGGAAGATGTTCATAATGATGGTCAAACATTTGTGGCCAACCGTACTGTCTCAGAACGGGAGTCAGATTCTCGTGACAAGTGGCGTCCACGCTATAAAATGGAGGGCAACTCTGCTGCTCCAAGTTCCTATCGAGCTGCTCCAGGTTTTGGACAGGAGAGAGGAAAAGTAGAAGGGTCAAATGTGGGATTTAACTTGGGTCGTGGGAGGTCTACTGGGACTATTATAAGACCTTCCTCTGGGGGTGCAATTGGTGCTTCACCATTTGAGAATTCTGTGCCTGGAAAATCAAGAATCTCGACTGGCATATTCAGTTATCCAAGGGGGAAAACTCTTGACATATACCGCAGGCAAAAGCTTGGCTCATCTCTTTGTAGCATGCCTGAAAATATGGAAGAAGCTCCCCCAGTAACTCAAGTAATTGCTATTGAACCATTAGCTTTTGTTGTTCCTGATGCTGAGGAGGAGGTTAGCTACATCTATTACTTCATTTGTTCAGACTTGTAGGTTTTCAAAGTGTTCAAAAAATATTTGATACCATAAAGTTGCTTGATCAATCTTATTATAGGCTGTTCTCAATGATATATGGAAGGGTAAAATTACTGGTGGTGGCGTTTCTCACAA
This sequence comes from Solanum chiquidenum, assembly GCA_029582725.1. Classification (NCBI taxonomy): domain Eukaryota; kingdom Viridiplantae; phylum Streptophyta; class Magnoliopsida; order Solanales; family Solanaceae; genus Solanum; species Solanum chiquidenum. The sequence goes on from JAJOOS010025603.1 coordinate 858, forward strand.
TTCTTTTAGAAAGGGTCAATCATTGGATAATGTCACAGGTAATTGTTTCTCGAACGCTATGTCCGGATGTAGTACTGACTGCTACTCTCATCTTATCCATTGTCTTTTTGGTGGAGTAGGATAAGAGATTCTCTCTGAATTTGTTTTTGTATCTTCCAGAAACAGGGGATACAGAGCCCAACAATACAAAAATGGGTGCTCCCTCCACTGATGTCACTGAAGAGACAGTTGATAGGTTGCTGAAAACTTCAATAGGTGTTGAAGAAGCCAATACCTATAGCTTTGCTTACGAGAACGGTGTCAAGGTCAAGTTTGATGGTGAGTAAAGTATTACCTCTATTTAAATCAGCTCTTCTCATCAAGGTTTATTTTTCTGTTGACTTCTGACAAAGGAACTTGTTTGCGATTCAGGAGGAGATAATCTTGAAGGACTGAAAGACAATGTTTCTGAAGCTGCAGATGGAAGTTTGTTGACCAGGAAGATAACTAACAATAGTGACTGCTTTAAATACATTCGTGGGTCCCAATCTGATATTTCTGTGCAGAGCTTACCAGATTCCGGAGTAACAAGGTCACCTATCTTTGAGAACAATCAACATGTTGCTTTTGATGGCAGTTTGAAGGTGTCTGATGATTCAAATTCTGTATTTGTGAAGTCCTCTTCTGAAATCTATTGGAACAACCTTCTAGGAAGGGGTATTCCACCAGAGGAGTTGAGTTTGTACTATCGTGATCCTCAGGGCGAAATCCAGGGGCCATTTCTCGGAGCTGACATCATTTCATGGTTTGATCAGGGATTTTTTGGTATGGACTTACTAGTTCGCTTGGAAGATGCCCCTGAAGATTCACCTTTCTTTGAACTTTGTGATGTAATGCCGCTTTTGAAATTTGAACATGAGCATGTTGGTAGCACCAATCTTTCCCAGGCAGAACCATCTGCTGTACTAGAGGGGAAGTTGGATTCTGGTTTACGTAGCTCAGCTTCTGTTTCTGAGATGGTTGGATCTGCTGCCTTTGATGGCTCGAGCTGGCCGCCATCTGATTTTGATGGCCTTGGTGGACATCGTATTCAGTCAATGCCTGATCATCCAGCTCGTCAATTTAAACCTCCTTATTCACATAGTGAAGACTTTAACAATTTTGTTGCTCAAGATGAAGGTGAGTTAGCATTTTTTGCTTGGATCCGTATTGTTTATCTGAAAGCATAGCCTCCTGTGGCTTTGGAGGTGGGAATCTAGCCTCTTTCCCTGCATATAGGCCATTAAGGTCATGGCCATTGATATTTAATGTGGTTGACCTTTATCTGTTATTTTGTTATTTAATTTTTAAGTTTCCATCTTCATTTGCAGAAATTGTGTTTCCAGGAAGACCTGGAAGCGGTGGTAATGCTATTGGAAAAACTTCCACAGGCCTTACTGTTCCTTCAAATATCCACCGTGCAACTCCAAGCACAATGTGTGAGGGTGGAGTTCCAAATCATGAAGAGACATTGCACCCACTTGGTTTATTATGGTCAGAGCTTGAAGGCACTGCAGGAAGGAGTGGTCCTATCTCAGATGTTCCTTTTAGAGGAAGTGGCCAGGATCAAGTTCTAAACTCTGGTGCTGCAAGGGTTGGGCCATTTGGTGCCAAGACGGACTCAACCTCTGCTCTGGAGACATGGACTGATGCTTATAGAAGAAATGCTGGATCTGAACCCAACATATATCAAGATGCTATGGATGCCAGCCGCTTGTTGCACCAGGACCATGAACTGAACCGGTTTGAGTTGGCAGACAAGCTGTTTTCCCAACAACTTCAGCAACAGCATCCTCATAATTTGATATCCTCTCATAATAGTCACTTAAATGAAGCTATGATGGAACGTGGCACAAATCATAATTCAATACACCAACCACAGTTGGTGAGTCAGACTGGGCAGGATCTGGAACATTTTATGGCGCTTCAGCTGCAACAGCAGAGACAGTTGCAGCTTCAACAACTGCAGCAACAGCAACAGCAACAGCAACAGTTCCATCAACAGCAAATGCTAATGAAAGAACAAGAGTCCCATGCTAGGCAGCTGGTTCTTGAACAATTATTGCAGAGACAAGTACGTGAACCAAGTTACACACAATCACGTCTTGATGCTATTAGGCATAGCAGTGCTCTGGAGCAGGTGTTGATAGAGCAACAAATTCTGAGTGAACTGCAACAGCGTCCACATCTTCCACCAAGACATACTGAACCATCTATTGAGCATCTCATTCAAGCAAAGTTTGGTCAAATACCACATCAAGGGCCTCAAAATGATTTAATGGAGCTCCTATCACGGGCAAAACATGGACAGTTGCACCCTTTGGAGCATCAAGCCCTTCAACAAGAACAAGCACATGAGAGGTTAAGACAACGTTTGGAAATGGAGGAAGACAGACAGATTAGTGCTGTCTGGCCTGCTGATGAAACTGGTCAGTATCTAAGAAACCCAGGTGTTGCTCGTCGAGCAAACTCTGGATTTGGTCCATTAGATATTTACCAACAGCAACAGATACCCCCTCCGGAAGAGCATGTTAGTCATCTGGAAAGGAATTTGTCAATGCAGGATAGACTTCAGCGGGGTCTCTATGACACTGGATTTATGCCTTTGGAACGGACGATGTCAGTACCTGGTGGTGCTCCTGGTGTTAATTTGGATGCCATAAATCCTCTAGTGCACGCACAAGGTTTAGAAATGCAAGATCCAAATTCAAGAATGCACTCAGCTGGTCATATGCCTGGTTTCTCGACTGGCATCCACTTGCAATCTCCTCACCGTCCTCTATTTTCAAATCAGTTTCATGCTCCAAATGGAGATACAATGGAAAATCATTGGTCTGAAAGAAATGGTCAGTTACCAGCTGATTGGATGGAAACTAGGATGCAGCAACTACATCTCAATGGTGAGAGGCAAAGAAGGGATTTTGATGTCAAAAGGGCTTCTGAAGATCAAAGTATGTGGATGTCAGCTGGTGCTAATGATGACAGTTCAAAGCGATTACTTATGGAACTGCTCCAGCAAAAATCTGTTCAGCAGTCAACCGAGCAAGCAGAAATGACCAGAGGGATTTTGTTTGAGAGGGGCTTTCACTCCGGTCACTTTTCTACGACAAATGCTTCAAACCGTTCATTCAACCCTCTTTTGGACCAGGATATGAGTCTAAACCAAGCTATCACTGTTGGGTCATATGGTTCTAATTCAGGTTTTCCACCACAGAGAGATCATGTAAATGAGATTGCCGATAGTCTTGATGCTTGTTCGAGATTGCCCTTCAAATCTCATTCTGGAGCTTTAGCTGAAGCTGAACCTGTCTTTTCCAGCATCAATGATGCCTCTCAGGTAATTTACAAGATCCCAGACCCACATCTTATATGTGTTGGCAATGAAGATACACTCTTACATGTCACGATGGTTATCTGTAGGTACATTTAGAGGCTCGCGAAAGTATCGTTAGGCAAGCTGGTGTGCAGACTGTAGAAGGGGAAATGCCAATTAACTTGCTCAGCAGGCACACTTCACTTGGTACTGGAGGTTACTCTCTCTATGTATACACAATTACACACACATATATGCATATACATATGTTGTGTATTATATTGAATGCTTATATATATGTGTGTCTGTGCTTGTGTATGTCTTATTAAAAGAGAAGGTTTTATTGTTTGACAGATTGTAATGTTTTTAAATCATCTTCAGGTGGAAGTCTTGACTTTTACAATGACAAGAGTGATAGAAGAGATTTGGCTACAGAGGAAATTCCTAAGGAACGGTATGTGCTATCTCTGTTTCTTCCTGGAAAGGACTTATTTTTATTATGTCATTCTGATGGGTGTAGTTGGTAGTTTGGGAAATCAAGTAAAGTTTGTGCTTCAGTAGCTGCAACAAGTTTATTCATATAAAATTCTTTGAAAGAAGAAATCACTACTTATAATTCCTGTTGTGTAGAATTTATTGCCAAGTTTCTATTACAAAAAGAATGTACTCTAGTTATAGAAGTAGATTGGCTGACTAAGAAACTTTTTTGCTTTAGAGTACTGAACGTTATAGCTACGATATTTCACTTGCCTACATTATTTTACTGATAATTATACGTCGTATATGAGTAATTTTGTTTTTATGATAAAGTGAAATATCAATGGTTTAGTGTCGCCTCTTCAGGAAATGCTCATTCACAAAGAAAAGTATGTCTTAGAGCCTTGATGATGACACTGAACTGCACATTAAGCAAGGCGAAGTGCTCAACGCGTTCTGAGCCTCGCTTCAGGGCTTAAGCGTGCCTTTGATAACTCCGAGTTGTGTTTTAATCTTGTAAAACCGTGCTATGCAAATATGTCTGATTGTAACTTTTACATGGTGCTACTTCTTCCTTGCTCAAAAAGTTTTGTTCCTCTTCCTTTTCCTTTCAATGGTTAATATTTTCTTTAATCAGTGTTTTTTTTTGTACAAGTCACGGAAGAGTTTTACCAACTATCCTGTATATAGGACTAGCTCCTTCCTTCAATGAAGATTATGTTGTGATTTTGCTTTCCTGATATGCATCTGAATTTTGTTTCTATTTGGGTAGGATGGCTGTGACATCAAAAAGGTCAGATAACATCTTGCCGAAGCACCCACCTGTATTGCGCGTTTCTTCAACCCAGGAGGGTCTATCGGAGATAACTTCTGATAGCCTTGTGAGAGGCAAAAATCCTTCAGATGCCATGGCTTCTGAAGGTAAGGATGTCTTTCTCCTTTTTGTTGCTATCGCTGTTTACTGATTTTATCTTGATATTTCTATGTTTGCTAGATAATTTGCACCATGAAGATGTGAGAAATATACTACTCCCTATGTCCCAATTTATGTGATACTCTTTTTTGGTCTGTCCAAAATAATGATTCTTTCTATTTTTAGTAACACTTTAAACTTTCCATTTTATTCTTAATGAGATGATTTCTAGCCACACAAATATCTACGACTTATTTTAAATCGCAAGTTTTAAAAGTCTTCATTTCCTTCTTGAACTCCATGCCCGGTTGTCACATAAATTGGGACGTGGGATGGAGGGAGTAGCTAATTTGATGTCTGCTATTCCTTTATGGCTTGCAAGAGTTAATTGCCAATCCCCTTGCACCACACTCATTCTATCCATCCTAATTGCTAACCCATCCTTTTATGAATTTTGTCATCAGAGGGTAAGAGGGAAGCGGCAGGTAATGCAGCAAATCAAGTTCCCAGTGCTATGACGTCTGAAAAGAAAGATGGGCGCTTTCGACGAACTGCATCTTGTAGTGATGCTGATGTTTCAGAGACATCATTCAGTGACATGCTTAAGAGTAATGCTAAGAAGCCAACAGCTCAGGAAGCACATGCATCAGAGGCATTGGATGCAACACACCGTAGTGGTAAGAAGAAAGGAAAGAAAGGAAGACAAATTGATCCTGCTCTTCTTGGTTTCAAGGTTACAAGCAATCGCATCATGATGGGTGAGATACAACGGATAGAAGATTAGTTGCTGTACAGTTGTAACTTGTGTCCCAATTTCTTGTGCTGTACATTTTCGCGTCATCTGTAAAATTTCCATAACACATTGTCTTTTACCTCCCCATCCCATTTTGTGTAGGGGTGGCTTGAGATATAGTTAGTGTTAGGTAGTGTAGACAATTAGTTGGGTTAACTTGAATCTTTATAGATAGTTGAGTAGAGGAACATCCTAACAGAATGTTTTCCTTTAGCCAATGAGATAAGGGCAAAAGAATATACCAATAAGCTCTGAAAGAGTAAAGTACTTTTAGGAAAAAGGGCCCTTTGAAACTTTTTTCCTTTGGTTCTCTCTTACTTTTAGCTTTTTTTCCTTTGGTTCTCTCTCTTCCTTTTTATCTTCTTTTTTTTTGCCTTGGGTTCACGGAAAATTTGGTTGCCTAATTTATTTTATTTCTAAACTTTAATTTTTCATTAAATTAACATAAGAAGAATAACAATTTAGTGAGAGTTTATTTACGAAAAAGAAACATTTTATAGCTTGAATTTCAACCGAAAGAATATCGTATAAATAGTGTAAAAATTTATATAATTTTTTGTCGAGATTATTCACACACTTTTCATTATATGTTGTTGCTGGAGAATATTTGATGTATTTAAGTGTTTATAAAATCGTAAAATTGTTAAGAGAAGAACAAGAGAACAAGTTACTTTTCATTTTTCATATTAGTTGTTCATTTTTCCTTTTACACGTCCTTTAGGCTTTAAGAAAGAATAAATAAAATGATAGTTTTAATAGTTACTCCTTAAGAAATTATTTTGCAACTTTACAAATCTTGTTTACACGTCCAAAAATAATTAACTGTTAAGGTAAAATGAGAAAAATTAATTAATTATATTTTTATTTAGTTATATCACAAGTAATTTTAAATAACAATTTTGTTTATCCCAAAAACGTATAATTGAATTGAAAAAACTGACAATAAAGAAAAGGGAGAAACAAAAATCAAAATAATAAATGAAGAAGAATAAGTTTGAATTTTACCTTTTCACGGAGCAAAATTATTTCTTCAAAGATTCATTTTTTTAAGTTTGAAGTGCTAAGATTTGAGATATATAAGTAGAAGACAAGAAATTAGGTCCCAATTTCATAACTTGGCAGATTTTGAGTTGATTGAGGTGATGAAGAAGAGAAAATTAGGTTCCTTTGAAGGTGAAAATTGGGTGGTGGGTTAGGATATTACCATTGAAGTGAGAAAGTGGATTTAATATATTTTAAAAAAAGGTTAACATGTAAAATTAGATGATTAACGCGCCGAACAAAGATGTTTCAACACATGTGTGTAGCGCTGGTGATGGGAGGGTTGAAAAAAATCACTTAAAAGATATTAAAAGAGGTATTTAAATTCTCGTATAGTTTAAGTGCTAAAGTAAATTTTGTTGTCAAATTTAGAAGGATTTTTATGTATTTTCTCTAAATTAATTAATGTGGTACACATGAACAAAAACACGCCACTATACTAATATTTTCATAATAGTCATACTTATTCAAAATAATATAAATTCTCCCACCAATATAATTAAGAGCTTGTTTGACATTGCTGTTGGGAGGCCAAACATGTTTTTTTTTTGAAAATTCAGTGTTTGACAAATCCTTAAAAAAACTTTTAAATGGAAGCAGAAGCATTTTTTCTGCTGTTGGGAAGAGACTAAAAAAATTTGCTTAAAAAAAAATGCAGAAGCAGAACTTTTTTAAGCCTAAAATATCCCTTACATATATACATATTTATCAATATATCCCTTATTAATCAATTAACATATCTCATAAGTTTGGTTGATTTTCATTCAAAAATTTTATATAATAAATTATTTATTTTATTTATTTATGTTTTTATATTATTATTTATATTTTATATTGTATATATTATTTTATGTGTTATTCTACAAAATTAGAAATAAAAATAACAATAATTATTTTGCAGGATTAAAAAAAAGAAGAGAAAAAGTAACAATTAAAGATCTAGACCCTCCCAAAAAAGTACCAAATAAATATTTTCTTAATTTATTTATTATTTTATTTTAATTGATTTTTTTTAAAACTTTAGAGTATTATAACCAAAAAAAGGATAATAGCTAAGAATAAATCCAGAAAATAGGTAACAAAAACAAAAAAGATTTCTCTTTTCAATATTTTCAACATTATTTATCTCTGAGTAATATTGATTGAAAATTTGAATATGTACATTTTAATTAATTAAATTAAAAATGTAATTAAATTTTTTGTATTAGATGTTTAAAATAGTTTCTCTCTATAAAATAATCTTAATATTAAAAGTCCATTGATACTTGCCCTTTTTCGTAATTTGACTCTCAAAACCCATTTTTTTTAAAAAATAAATAGCCAAGCACAAGTTGCTTATCAAAAACGCTTTTCAAATGAATTTGCCACACACAAATTGCTTTTTTTTTTAAAAATACTTTTTCTAGAAAGCAATTTAGAAAAAGCACTTTTAAAAATAAGTCGTTTTTAACAACAATGACTCTAATAACTATTAACCTTTAAAAAACGTGAGTAATTGTCGTTGAAAAGATGTTTCCTTTTCTGATGTCTTTATTTTTTTTTATATCATATTTTTTTATCTTGCTATTTTAGTATCTTTGTTTTATTTTTAATTTTATTCGAATACTAGTTTCTTAGTAATTTAAATGTAGATATTATAAATTAGATTGTTCTTTAATTTGTGTATTTTCTTTTCCAGAATTTAGCGAAAGTAATAATAAAAATATAAGAATTTATTTTAGTAAATTACTCAAGAGTCAAGACTAACTGACTAAGGGTGTGTTTGGCATGAAGGAAAATATGCAGATTTTTGACTTATTTTCTCATGTTTGGTTGGTTAGTAGAAAATATATTCCGCAAAAGATTTTTTAGTGGTTGATTTATGAATGAAAAATATTTTTCAGAAAATATCTTTTATTTTTACTAGAGAATAGAAAATAATTTTTGAATTGAAATTGAAAATATTTTTAAAAAATAAACTTAAATTGTTTTTGGGGAGGGTGGGGTGGTGGCGCGGGGAGGGTGTAGGGATGAGATTGGGTAATAAAAAATAAAAAAAATTTAAAAACAAACTTAAATTTTTTTTGGAGGGGGTGGGGGGCTGATGGAGGGGGGGGGGGGGATCGCGGGTGGGGATGGGGTGGAAAAATAAAAATTTGAAATTGGAATATTTTTTAAAAACAAACTTTAATTATTTTATTTTTTTTGGGGGGGGGGGGAGTCAGGATAGGGGTGGGGGTGGCAGTGGGGGGTGAAAAATAAAAAATTGAAATTGAAAGTATTTTTTTAAAACAAACTTTAATTTTTTAATTTTTTTTTTGGGGGGAGGGCGGGTGGGGTAAGGGTGGGAGTGGAGGGTGAAAAATAAAAAAATGAAATTGAAAGTATTTTTTAAAAACGAACTTTAAATATTTTTTGGAGGGGGTTGGGGGTCAAGGGTAAGGGTGAAAATAAAAATTTGAACTTGAAAATATTTTTTAAAAACAAACTTTAAATTTTTTTGGGGAGGGAGGGGGGTGCTAGGGAGCTGGCGGGCGGGAGGGGGGAGGGGTTAGGTTGGGGTAAAAAAAAAAAAAATTTGAAGTTGAAAAATATTTTTTAAAAATAAGCTATAAATTTATTTTTTCAATAAAAAAAAATATTTTTTCAACAAAAAAATTGTAATTTGAAATTGGAGGAAAGTTTTAGAAAATGTTTTCCTTAGTTTTTGAAGGGAAGTCATTTTCCTTAAATTTGAGGAAAATGAGTTGATTTGGAAAATATTTTACTCAACCAAACATGAGAAAATTAAAAAACATTTTCTCCTACCAAACACACCCTAAGAAGCCTAGTAAGATTAATTGAAATAAAAGAAAACTCAAGATTATGTGTCAAAATTATATAACTTTCTTTTTAATTCAAATGAACCGTGTATTATACAAAAGGAAAAATAAAAAAGAGTGAATTAAGAAGAATTTAAAAAGGTGAAGGTGGTGGATCTGGATCCCACATTATAAAGTCAACAAAATAATTTCGTTATACAATTAGGGATCGTTTGTGTCACGATTCGATCCTATATTCCGAACGTAACACGGCGTACAAAACTCTGAAGAGCCTCATACAAGCCTCATAGCATTCATAACATAAGACATAAGAAAATGGTACGGAATTTAAAAACTTTATCCATACAATCGAAATCTTTATTTAAAAACAGTGGAAGTTTAACTTTGTCTCACATGGCCATCTAATACAACTTTGAATCAATAATAGGGTCACAACCCTTCAACATAGTCCGAAACATAAAATGACATGAAAGAAACTAGAAAAGAACAACTCTCGTCCTCGAACCATGAGGACTTACCACTAGCTTTGGAGAATAGTCAATACAAGCTCTGAACCAAAGAAATCACCTTAAGATCCGGAACCAACACTTTGTAAAAATGTAGAAGAAATATGGGTTAGAACAAAAATGCACTAAGTATGATAGCCATGCAAAAAACATGCTAAAAAAGACATTTTAGTTGAAAATCATGCTATATGTCAAATTTGAGAAACATTATGAACTTTAGTATAAAAGCATAGGACACAAGCATATTCAACATGTATATCATTATAACATAATAGAACCATCATCTTAGGCAACCCCAAGTTATACTTGTGCAATGTATGAATGACATCCCATAATACCACACATACTAAGTACCACCTTGAGGCCGGCCAGTATAACATACTTACCATTCTTCATTCTCATCTTTAGTTAATACTCATAGATAAGGAATATTCACTTTTAATAAGTCATGACAAGGAAAACAACTCATAATAACAATCCAAGTTAAGAGTTCATCATTACATTTAGCCTTTAAGTCAACATTCTCATTAGCATCATAATTGTAAGCACATTCATTTCATTAGACATTATGACATTCGAGAAATAGACCATAGCCACTCTCAAAGCCTACTCGTGCAATGCATGAATGGCATCCCATACTATCACCCACACTTCATAGAACCACTTGAGTAACCATAGCACATAACTCACATGATGGGAATAAGCCCTAACCGACATAGACCATGTGAGCAAATCATGGAATCCGGTGTCTATCCCACAATGTAAAGGGTTGGTCTACTTGCCTAAGGTAGAACCGGTAATTTAGCTTAGGTGGATCCACTAGCTAATATAACCTATGTGGGCACATAGTTATGGGATAAGAAAGTTGTTTATAGAAACCCGGCATAACGTGGGGAGAGCTTCCACCTTACAATATCCACTCGATGCTAAGCTTTAAATTTCCATAGAGTAGTTCATTCTCTTTTAACATTATTGTACTTGAGAGGGCTACCTTTTGGTCTACCGACCCAAGGTACATTATTACACACATAAAAGGGCTACCATTTGGTCTACCGATTCAAGGTACGTTATAGGATAGCTCATTGAATCCTCAAGAAAGGGCTACCATTCGGTCTATCGATCCAAGGTTCATCATTATAGTAGTTCATGGACTCATCATGAAAGGGCTACCATTTGGTCTACCGATTCAAGACAAAGCCTTAGAATACTTCATTAATCATTTATGAAAGGGCTATCATTTGGTCTTCCGATTCAATGTTCATTAAGCCAAGATACTTTAGTTACACAAGAAGAGGATGCCTTAAGCCTACCAATTCAAGGTACATCAATCAAGATCACTTTCATTTACACATGAAGAGGATTCCCTAAGCCTACTAATTCAAGGTATATCATTACATTAAAGAAATTTTTCGCAACATGTCATTATCATTCACAAGAGTATAATTGAGAATAACCTTTCAACTATATCAAAATTGCATTATAGTCATAATCACATTACTTTCATTGAAATCACAAAGCATGTACATAAGCATCATGATTATACATCAATCTTCTTAGTTTGCCCTTCAAGGACCATGAAACATAATTCACCAACACACCTAGAATTACTACAATTAGGCATGGATAATGACATAATTCAAGTAATTAGACTACTACAAGAACAATTGCATAGTATTCATCATACTACAATTCACCCACATCACATAGTCATAAATTAGGGTTATGGAGAATTCATGGATTCATGGATTCATGGGAGATTTTATCTTAAAATCACCATAAAACAGCAATTAAATCTTAATATATGATAATTAAACCATTGAAAATGTTTTGAGAAAGAATCCATGACTTAGAATGAAAACCCTAGATTTTGGAGAATTTGCTTCTTTGAAATTGAAAGTTTGAGGGCTTCATGGATGAAAGCATTCCATGAATCAATATTACCATATCTTAGATAAAGAAATCCAACCAAAATCGTGTGGGAAAGCCCCCTCCTTCAACCCTAACTTGATCTTCCTCTTCTTCTACAATGGAGTTTTTAGAGAGAAGATTTTTGGAAAGGGTTAAGTTGGTTACGATTTGAGTTAGGGAGTTATGGCGTAATGAGTTAGTTAATAGCTTAAAAAGTCTTAAATAGGTCTAAATAATCTAATATAAAACGACCTCACTTCATAATAACTAACCTAGGAATTTACCAAAAGACCCCTCAACTTGGCCGAAACTTGGTAGATTCAGGCACCACCTACGCCCCATGACGTACGGACAGTAGGTGGGTCTACGCCCCATCCTGCAGGTCCGTGGGTGGATGGACTGGAACCTACTTTTGAGGGCCTGACCCACGACCCTCACCTACGGGGTGTGGATCCACCTACTTGCCGTAGGTGCCATCCGTAGGTGGCCCTCTTTTTGCCAGTTTTGGCAGTTTTGGGGGTCTTGGGGGTTAGGCTTTAGGGTCCTCCTCAAGGACTCTTGATTGGTCTTGGGGGTTCGTACCTTGACGTTTAACCCCTAAACCCCTCAACCTAAGTTCGGGAAACCATTTTACACTTCTAAACCCCACATCAAACTCAAAAACTCTCACGTAAGGCTCTAGTTTCACCTACTAGTTTTCCGGGTGTTACATTTTGGTTACTGGTTAGAGTTATGCAAATATTAATTATGCAGAGTTTAGTTATGCAAGTATTAATTATGCAGGGTTTAGTTATGCAGAATTTAGTTATGTTGGGTTTAGTTATGTGGTATTAGTTGTGCGGGTATTAGCTATGCACATATTAGTTATGTAGGTATTTATTTAGTTATGTAGAGATTACAATACATGAATTATTAACTATTGAATATTGAATTTGTTATAAATTATTAATATATATTATTTACAAAATAATAATACATGCTAATTAAATATGTGGAATATATTGAATAATATATAATGCTGATATTTGATTAGCTTATGTGCCGTCAAAAAATATGCAATCAAATTTTTAATATTAAGAAAATATTCACATTGCATAAATAAATAAAAACTGTAAGTATGTAAAAACAAATGAAAACGGTATATATATAAAAACAAATATAGTTAGGAATACAGTAAAGTTTTTTCAATTAAAAATAAAAATAAATAAATTAATAGGGTAAATATGTAATTTATCATTTTAATACATGTATAACTAATACTCACATAACTTATTCTACCTTCTATCCCGCATAACTTATACATAAATTTCCTCATAAGTTATGTTGGTATTAATTATGTAGGACTGCAAAAAATGCAACTAAACACCGTACAAATTAATATATGAATAACTTTTATACAACATTTAAAATCTTACCAACCAAACATGGTAAATAAGTTATGTTGACTTTTATACCTAATACAAAACTTCTACCAAACATAGTAAAGCTAATGCAACTTTTTATACATGAATAAAATTATCCTTATACAGTAACCAAACGACCCCTTAATGATAGTTCTAAATTCTAACTTCATAAAAATTCCCTTCCATTTACTTCTTGAAGTTAGGGAATAGTAGGAGTAATAATTTAAACTTTATTTTGAAAAAAAATGTTACAATAAAATCTCTCTAAATTAATATAAGCGGGATCATGATTTATTAATATTTTATAGAGGTATTATTTAATTGATAAATAAATATTTATTAATTTAAGGAGTGTTCAACACCGAAAAAATTGTTCAGAAATGGAATCTCAAAAAATTTGAAAGAACCCACTTGTGAAATCGTCATTCATGAACTTAAGGTCATGATTAATTATCCCGATTACCGCAATAAAATGGACGTTAATAACCTATTGGATGGGAGAAAATGATGCATCTTCAGAGGTCCAGAGCTTAGAACAAATTGTGGATATCATTGGAAAAACAATGTTGATGATAAAGTTGAAGATCATACAATACCTCTGGAACCATTTACGCGTAAAGAAACACTTGCATCTAGAACTCTACACAATTTTATGGTGCAATTAGAAAGGACAATACCGAAACTTTTGGATGCAATAAGAAAAGTTAGAGATGAACTTCAACTAGATTTAAATTTTAACAAAAAACAGAACATAATAGAATCATATTTCACTAATTTTTCTTAGATATATTTGTACTTTTAAAGAATTATTAATTTATAATATTAATGAGACCATATATTATTTATACAGTGGTCTTCTAAAAATATATTATCTTATCGAAATGAGTGATTTTTTCCATTGGCCCAAGTCAGGATCGGAGGAAATTATTATCTTAAAGAGACAATTAATTAACTGAGTATTAATTTAGTGAGATTTTACTGTAATTTGGTCTTTTTGACATTTCTAGCCAAATTTAGACCACATAATAGTGGTCATTTAGCAGTTCTCTAATTACTTATCAAATTTTCTGTTTTTTACTTGTTCCTTTTTACTTGTCCATTTTGACAAATCAAGAAAGGACCAATATTTTATATTATACTCGCAATTAATTAATTTTGAAAAAGGTAAAACTTTTTGAAAATTTTAAAATTTTAATCTATCCACTTCATAATTAATAGGGTAAAGTAGCAAACTCAGTATGCCAACTATTGTTTTCTTAATAGGTGTGTCAATTCAAAAGTGAACTAGTAATTAAAGACAAGGGGAATAGGGGTGGACATGATATGGTATATACCAAATTACCATACCATACTAAAAATTTTAATACCGCGGTTTTACTATTATGATATTTGATATGGTATATGGTATCTATCTATCTATCTATATATATATATATATATATATTTTGGTATTCGATATGGTATTTGGTATTTAGATATGATATACCAAAATACCAAATACCATACCGAAGTACATAGTTACATAAATAACATATATAGTTTATCCAAATACTAATAAATATGCAACTTAGTATTAGTATAAACTAAATGTTTAGAAGTTGAAACTTTGACTACTCTATTTTGATTAAAATTTAATTGATTAACAAAAATAGTTGTTTGTACGTACTTTATTTTGAATATATATTTCTACACATGTAATGTTTTAGTATAATACAATTGAGACCTTATTTAAATTGTCGATATCATAATACTCTAATATACGAGTATATATTAGTCGGAGTTGAACAAACTATGGTCATCGATTTACCATACCGTAGAATATCGAAACCAAACTTTAAAATACTGAACTATACCAAATTAAATTGATATGATAATGATATAATGTTTTAAAAATCGAATACCAAAATTTACGGGTCGAAACTTTGAAATATCGTACCGTGCCATACCATGCCCACCCCTAAGGGGAGTATTAAAGCCGATGCTTCTTGCGTTGTTGTTTTTGTACTTTCATGATTAAGGGAAGAAGATGAGGGAAATGGGATTGGGGTATATTTTGTATGAGTTAATTTTTTAATTGGGTTAGGTTAAAACAATGGATCAAGTTATTTAAGAATTTTTTTTGTAATTTAATCGATTTGAATAAATCAGGCATATTTGTCAAGTTTAAGTAACACTAAGGAAAATTTGATCCAATAATATAATGAGAGATAAACTTAACCAATAAAGTAAAACGATATTGTTGTAAAACATAAGCAATATACTATAAGAAATATAGACAAACGATACGGGGAGTAGAATGTAAAGATCATCTTATTCAAATCATGTCTTCATGTCTCATATGTGTCTCTTACAATGGTGAATGAACAACCCTATTTATAGGTTGAGAAATCATTCCAAAAGTCACCATATT
Organism: Solanum chiquidenum; assembly: GCA_029582725.1. Classification (NCBI taxonomy): domain Eukaryota; kingdom Viridiplantae; phylum Streptophyta; class Magnoliopsida; order Solanales; family Solanaceae; genus Solanum; species Solanum chiquidenum. The sequence continues at coordinate 16,441 of JAJOOS010025603.1, forward strand.
AAGTATCATAATAAAGAGATACATTCTTATCCAAAAAGGTTCATAGAACCTAGGGAATACACATAGATGATAAGTATAAGTTTATGGTAAACTCAATGTACAATCCACTTAGTCCAATGAATTTATAACACCCCCCCCCCCCTTGGATGTCCATAGATAATGTCCCTCGTTAAAACTTTACTAGAAAAACTCAATGGCAAAATCCTAGTGAAGGAAATAGAGTACATACATATCATAAAACGTACGCTTTGAGTGCTGCCTCATTAAAAACCTTACGAGGAAAATTCAATTGGGATAAAACCATGGTTAAAGAAAAGAGTACAACGTGTATTTCACTCCCCTGATGAAAGCTTTACTTGATATCTCGATGATGACGCATTCCAATCTTATATCTCAACTTCTCAAATGTTGATGTTGGCAATGCCTTAGTGAATAAATCTGTAAGATTATCACTTGAACAGATCTGTTGAACTTTTATCTCACAATTATATTGTAGATCATGTGTGAAGAAGAACTTTGATGAAGTGTATTTTAACTAGTCTTCTTTGATGTATCCTCCTTTCAATCGAGCTATACATGCACCATTATCCTCATACATGGTGGCTGGAATACCCCATTTCAAAGAGGAATCACATAGTTCCCAGCATCTGCATAATCAATAATCTCTATGTGCACCAATTGCACTAATACATGAATTTTTTCAATTTTTTTCATATGATCGAAATTGATCTTTTCTTTTTCAGCAATCTCACAACCATTGGGGTACTCAATGAAATTACTTTAAGACCTTTTAAATCCTTCAAGGTTTTTCATATAACTTTCATCGTCTAGCTAGACATGACAATCATTCATTACACGTATTCAAGCATTTCATCAATTGCCAAACTGAAACAAGTCTCATTGCATCCACCATAGGACAATATATTTTCATTTAATAATGTTAGGACTTTTGCGAAAATCCTTTATATCCCAAGGCACAAACCATACTTTATATCTTACGGTTATACTTTCACATAATGATTCATTTGTATCCCATTGACATTATATCTTGATCCATGGACTATAAGTTCAAAACATCACTTTTGAAAGTGAAACATAATATACGTGAATTGTGCATTTCATTTGGCCAATCATTTATCTATCCACATTATATGACAGATTTGAATTCAAGATCCTCTTCATCATTTGTAGCATTGAGCGCTACTTCATATCAAAGATATCATTGACGGTCATTTGACTCAATTCTAATATGACATAACTTATCGAGATCTCTTCATATTTCATCATTTCAGGTACCTGAACCTTTGTCAATATTTTTATGAAGTGTTATGTCATCGTGCTCCTTTTAAAGCACTTGCCTCATTATCATGACCATCTTGATCACTTGCTCCTCTCCTTCCTTAAGAAGTTTTTCATTTGGAATCGATTGGTATATCACGCTTCATGCGTACCATAAACTTTGTCCCTTAAGAACTTTTCATTGGAGCATTTGCAACTGAATTATAACACCAAATTCATCTGGTAACTAATTTGCAACATTATGCAAATGAATTATCTCTTGAACTTCAAGTTCATATTTTTTAACGAGGATCTAGATAATTCATCTCATAAGTTTCAGCTGTCAATCATATCCCCCCTAATGTTAGAAAATTTAACCTTCACCCCAACCTCATTTGAGGATCCATGTTTGTGCTTGGTGGAGCAATCAAATCAGATATCACACATTCAAACTTTAGATGGAAATGATTTGGTTCCAGGCTCTGAACCAATTATGATGGGAGAACCTTGTTGGCTTGATGCATACATGTGTTGCTACATGTTAAATAAACTCATCTCATATCAAATTTCATTTGGGAGTTTTGTTCTCATACCCATGGTTTAGCTATATTTGAAAGCATACATTTTTTGCTAAACCAACCAGCATTATCAATATAATATCATTGTTTGGAATTGTGCTCTTAATTAAACAATTCGAGCAAACAAACTTACAAAAATCAATTTGTAAATTGACAACAAAGCACATGTAACCATCCCATAAATGCATCTATCATATAGTTGCAAAAGGTCCACATGGCAGGCGAACGGGCCCATAATCATCTTTTTATATGTTCCAAAATCTCAGGGAATACAATCTCAACCTTAGCTAGTATAATGATACAATGATCATTTTATCATGAGAACAAGAAACACAAGAGAATTCTTGAAGAATCTTTTATTTCTTCATCATATAAGCCACGTGAATTCTCAATTACTTTTGCATCACATTGCACCGAAATGGCCAACCGTTCATGCCAACTGATCTTTATTTTTCTCAAACCTTCCGTAGAGGTGAGTTGTGGCATATATCCAACCCATAATGATTTTATTACATCTTGACCCATTCTCTTTCACAATGTTCGAAAATTCACGATACTTATCACAAGTCACATTCTCTTCAAGGAATAGACTAATCATTTATACGTGCTACACAAGCTTTACCAGCCAACCCGATCTGACCTTCAAAACTCTCTTCTCATACTCCTCGTTCGTCGTTCCAGGCGTACTCCAGTTAGCTCTTCTCTTACAGAGCCTTGTCTGTTCGATTGCTTTCCTAGTCTTCTTCCTGCTTCATTAGATAAAGCGTCTTCATTAATAGATAGAGTTGGAGTACGTAGTGAGAGTCAAGGTCAAGGTTGATTGATGAGTTCATAAATTTGCATTATAAGCACATTGTCATGCCTTTGGAATTCATCATTTTTGCATGACCCACCTCAACATCACTTTGAAAGGTCAGGTGTACCACCACTTTATTTTCCTTTCTTTTGGTGGAGGATTTTTATATTATTAGGTCGCACAACGACCACGGGTCCAATGACCTTTCATACCATTATGATGATAGTAATTACCTTCACATTTTGAAGGCCTGGAGAACCCACAATGTTCTTCCTTTCCTAATTACCACAATGATGACTATTATAATTCTGTCCATCCACGCCTTATTCATACATTCAATCACTTGTCATCTTTTAGACTTATTATTCACTGCTACCACATTCATGTGACAGAATGGAGCAATTGGGCAAATTTTAAATTTATCATGTACTGCTACCACATTCGCTTTAGGGAATAGAGCAAATTCAATGGGACGAATTTCATGATTTTTCATCAAAGCCTTAGTCATCATTATATCATCACTATGGTGCATTGATACTTAAATTCAATGCCTTACCCATATAAGGCGTGTTAGGCCATAAATCTATGGGACTCGAACCCAATCCTTATCACCATGGTGCATTAAACTCAAATTGATGTCTTACCCTCTTGGTGCGCTAAAACATGAATCTACCGTCTTATCCTCAAACATTTTTCATTATGCTGCTTCCGGACTTTAACCTGATGTCTTACCGGTGAGATGGGACTTGAATCCACTGTCTTGCCCTTAACCAACAGTATAATAGACTGAAGTACAACATGACTCACCCTTTGAGTCTTTCAAAATAATCAAAATAATATTCAAACTCATGCTACAAAAACTTTATACCTTCTTCCATTTAAAGAATTTTGTAGAGCATGTCATATTCAATCAGTAGTAGTATTGCCTTTGGTTCGGGGTCAATGTTAGTGACCGAACACTATTGTATTCTAAATCATAAAAAGATTCTAGAAAATACATACTTGATTTTAGTCATATAATATCTTAATTGCAGTAGTTATCATTTTTCCTTCTTGATTCTCATAACGAGATCAACCAGAACATGAGCTAAATAAAACTAAAACTCAATCTCAATTGGCTAGAATCTTGTGCTGATAACGTGTTGTAAAACATAAGCAATATACTATAAGAAATATAGACAAAAGATATGGGGAATAAAATATAAAGATCATCTTATTCAAATGTCTTCATGTCTCATATGTGTCTCTTACAATAATGAATGAACAACCCTATTTAATTATATGTTGAGAAATCATTCCAAAAGTCACCATATTAAGTATCATAATAAATAGATACATTCTTATCCAAAAAGGAACCTAGGGAATACACATAGATGATAAGTATAAATTTATGGATAAACTCAATGGACAATCCACTTAGTTCAATAAATTTATAACATATACATTTTGTTTTAGTTTTTTTCCTAAAATTAAACTTCAAGTTTATTAACGATTCACCCTTTGACCATGGTAAAAACATCATACAAATGTCAAAACAATAACATAAATATTTCCACACTTTTTTTTATAAGACACAACTACCCTCCTAGACTATAACTGAAATCTCAGAGACACACCTTAACTAAACTAAGGTCTTATTACCCCCTGAACACATTTTAAAAAATATTTTTTTGCACCTTTTGGATTACGTGGCATCCAAATATCTCCCACGCGCCTCAATTGTGTGGAGTCACGAAGTGTGCCACGTAAGCCAAAAAGGTGTACAAAATTACAAAAAAATAAATTCAGGGGTATAGGACCTTAATTTAGTTAAAATGTGTCTCTAGAATTTTGATCATAATCTATTTTTAAATTATTATTTTTTACTTATAAGCTATCTTGGTTGATGAAGCATGGCCGATACGAAACTTGTGCGCAAAGGTGCGATAGAGCCATTCAAACGCTTGAGGGCATACACTTTTAACGAAGAAGAGCACGCTAATATATTTTGTCTCTGTAATATATCGTTCTTTTCGACATATTGCACTGATAATTGATTTTGCAGTCACTACAACTGATAACTGGAAGAACAGTAGCATCCTGCAAACACAAATAAACAAGGAACTTAATTAATTATATGAGTATTATAAATAGATATAATATCGATTTCGATTTCTTCGTCACATTTTATGTGACACCGTTTGACTTGACATGGTGTTTAAGAAAAAAAAGAAAAGGAAGATTTTTAAACTTGTTGTCTAAAATAATTCTTAGATATTTGTGTGGTGATAAATCATTTATTTAAGGGTAAAATAGGAATTTCAAAGTTAAATTATTTCTAATTATAATAGAGTGACATTCTTCTTGAAAAGAACTAAAAAAAAAAATATCACACAAAATAGAACGGGGGGAGTATTATTTTTTAAAGGACATACATTAACGTGTACGAATAAAAAAAGTTTGTGTGCCATGTTAAAAATTATGAATGAAACTCAACTGCATCGTGCATACCGCGTTGAACATTAAGGGTGTGTTTGGTATGAGGGAAAACATTTTTCGGAAAATGTTTTCCAATTTTCTCATGTTTGGTTGGGTTAAATGTTTTGGAAAATGTTTTCCAAATCAACTCATTTTCCTCAAATTTAAGGAAAATGACTTCCCTTCAAAACTTAAGGAAAACATTTTC
>JAJOOS010025604.1:0-20921 GCA_029582725.1 Solanum chiquidenum
ACTCAATTTGACCCCCTGAATAAGAATATGAAGTCGAATTTCCGAAATCATGCACGGATTTTGAGATATATGGAAATTACAATTATAGGTGTTTCCGAAGCACATTTTCGAGCATTTTTGGGGTCGTTTCAATTTACTAGTGCCCAATCAATCCTGCTATATGTATGCCCATTATTCCAGGTGAATTCCCTACCATTAGCTCTTAGTATTGCCATTCCTGTGTCTTTCAAAAAAGAATTAAAGTCCTTAGTTTCAGCTTCATGGACTGTAGAATCAATCAGCCTGTCCTCAGCTCTATGTCTAACATTATAATCTCCCATAGATATCCATGGACCCTGCTGTCTCAGGTTAATGCTCCTCAGCTTCCCCCATAAGCTTCTTGTATCCTCAATGGTATGCAGACCATATACTGCAGTAAAGGAAAACCTGCAGTCCCTTGATAAAGATCTCACCTCCGAGTGAATATATTGTTCATCCACTTCCACAATTTTACAATCTATAACTTAATTGGGGGTCCCATATAATCCAAATTCTCCCTTTATTACTACAACTATAGTTGTCTATTTTAGCCCAGCCTAGTGCAATTGTTTTAAGTACTCTGACTGCTTGATGTTGCTTCACATTATGTTCAAGTAAAGCTAGTATACTAATCTTATGTGTTCTAATAAACAGTTTCACTTCCTTCTGCTTATGAACTTTATTCAAACCCCTAATGTTCCATGCTACTAGTTGCATAATGAATTGGCTAGGGTAGAACCCCTTCCAAGTATTCTGCTACCACCTTGGCCTCCACCACCTGCTACCACAAGTCTTGTAGCATGATCATGTAGTACATTGAACTCATTTGCAGTGCTGGTTATCCCCTTGTCAAAGTTCAATCCTCCTTTTGCTGCAGACTTTCCTCTGACTTCCTTCCATGGTGTCTCCTTTTCAGGTTGCTCTTGGCTCACAGTTTCAACATTTACCACCTCCTGAATAGTACTAGTGCTAGGATCAGTAATAGTCCCTGGTATATCCCCCTGAACTACTTTACCACCATCTGCTCGAGTCTTCCATTCCATTCTTCTCTTCCTAGGTCTTGCTGCCGGCCTACCTGCTACTCCCTCCATGTTTTGGCACTTATGTCCTACAGTTAAGTAGTTAGGACAATGGAACCCACTCATAGCTTATCTCCTGTGTGAACAGTCTACCATTAGGATCCTCTACTTTTAATTCTGTTGGTAGAGTTTTAGTGATGTCCATCTCGATAAGTACTCTTGCATATGAGATTCGATCCACCTGTTTGGTGCATTCATCTGCATATATAGGTACCCCCAAACCACTTCCAATTCTACTTAACGAATTCACACCCCAACGGTTCAATGTCAGATTAGGAAACTTAACCCAAATTGGATTAGTCTGCATTACCTCCTTGTTAAAGTCGAACTCTGGGGACCACATTTTCACAATAATGGGTTTATTATTCAGCATGTGTGGGCGTGCATAGAGAACCTCATCTCTATCTTCAAGCGTCATGAACTTTACAAGGAAATATCCATCATTATGGTAATACACTTTGGGCTTCGTAATATAATTCCAGTTAGTCGCAATATACCTTTCAAGTGTTGCTATTGTAGGATCAGCTCCCACCACATAGAGGATTAGCGCATGCTTCCATCTTTGGGTTTCAAGCTCCACTTCCGTCTTGGATAGTTCCACCACTGTTTCACCATTGCGCACTACATGAGCTACATATTGTAAGGTCATCCCTTGTGCTGCTAATCGATTCCCTTGAAATAGATTCGCCCATTTTGGCTTTTACGGTGATTCCACCACTGGGGTTTTAGCTCGCTGAGTTATCGGAACATTTTCCCCACATGGTTGTTCTGAATTTATCATTCCAGTCCCAATCACAGGGGTCTGGACTGGGGTTTCAGTGTGCAAAATTGGGGTTTTAGAACCACTAAAGCTGGCCATTGTTCTTTCCCTTCCATGTCCTGTATGCCCATTACCTGGACCTTCGCTTTGTCTCCTGTAAGAATGGTCATCTTCTTCCCCCTTCCCCTCGCCATTTCAGACGCGGCTCCGTGGTTTCATAATTAATAGTAAACTATATTAAACTATAACTACACACGGTAACTAATTCAAATTGTGACATCGTTGAATAATAAACCAGTAATGCTTACAAATTTGCGTAATTTTCCCTATAATAAACCAAATAGTTTATAAACAACCTATTTGGATGAAAATTAAAATGAAATCAATATTATTGGATTCAACTTAGCAATTAATGCATTAATGAGCGTTTAATGAAGTTTTAATTCCATTTTGATTTTGACCGATTCACATGTTTTAAGACTCAATAAATGGTAGAGTTTTAAGAAAGGAAAAATCCTTTTGGTCATAAAATTTGGCCAAAATGGTAAAATAATATATTTCACACTTTGTTATTTTATCTTTTTGAACATTTTTACCCTTTTAACTATTACCTTTTAATTAAAAAATGGAAAAAAGATCAGTTTATTTTAAAATAAAAAAAATATTATAGATTTTTTAAATTTCTGGCCAAATTCTAATCAAATTTTCTAGCCATTTAGCATTACCTTTTAAGAAAAATAAATGTTCTTAGTGAATTATTATCTGAATGATTTAAATTCAGATCTTCATTAAATACAAACAACTTGTGAATTTTTATTTAGTCATACACTTATATAATCCCGATGCTAGATGATAGGTATTCTAAAAATACATAACTATTAAATTATCAAATATCAAATATATAATATAAGAAGAAGGAAGAAGAAAAACAATCTCTTAAAGTTGTTGATGATCAATCAGTTTCCATATACCAATTGTGAGTCGCGAACTTTACTTGTCATGACAAAGCATGGAAATAGTACAGTTACTTCCCTGGAATGTACACAATATATATATTAATTAGAGTTCATCCCAATTATAAAAACTTGAGAATTATAAAAGTGAACTCACTCTAAGTATGGGAGGGTCATATTCTTTATCAAAGAAGGATATCTCCTAACTAATTCCTTCCACTCCTTTGGATCAATCCGTCCATCACCATTTAGATCTGCCTCTTCAATTGTCTGCACAAAATCATACTATAACATTCATTCCCATCTATATATATACTAATAAATCTTTTTAACCTTATGGACGATTGCTTCAATGGCATCATCTGCAAGTGTCAATTTTGATTCTTCGAGAACAGCCAATACCATGTCCTTCAGCTACAACATTACACATCCATTTTACATTAGTTCAAGGATAATTTTGACATTTTTTCTCTACGTGTTGGGAAAGGTTACGTTATTAGTCAAAATAAGGGCAAATCTATGACAAGGGTAAATCTAACTTCAACTATCAACGTAGAGCAAATTTAAACCATTTTACTAAGTTTGACCCTTTTCTGAATTCTAATTTACATACGGCACTTTAAGCAGCACTTATTCACTAATTCATCTTTTCTTTTTGTTAAACATGTCTATTATCTACACTTATTCAGTGCACAAAGAATGTACGAAATGTGAACTCGATTAAAGGAGCAGAGTAAACGGATCGGAGGCCTATAAAGTCCTCAAAGAAACAAAAGTGACATGATAGTTCAGACAACGATACAATGTTCATTTGAGTTGTTTACCTCATCTTGTTCTATGTATCCAGTGTTCTTCAAGTCGTACACTTTAAATGCAACTGCCACAAGAATATTTATTTTAAAGTTAGCAGCGATCGAGCACTGTATTTCAATAACATGTAGGATATACTATCTAAAGTAATAGTAACAATATATCGTACATGTGATTTTGTCTTGTTGAGGAGCCTTTGGATGGAATATGCTTAAGGATCGAACAAATTCTCCAAATTCAATAATTCCATTACGCTTAAGATCAAATACGTCAAACAACTGCAACAATGTGACAAGAAGGAATTAATGGTCAAGCCACTATAGCAAAATAGTTAACTCAAGGATGAATTACTTACTCTCTCTGCAAAAAGATTCTGCCTATGGCTGCAGCTGAAAAGTGCTTGGAGAAACTCTTCCTGCATTGAACATTATATGGTGGCTTAGTTATCCATCTCTTGCTATATATGTACACAAAAGTGCTTACTTCTAATTATCATACCTTGTGAATAAGACCATCATCAATTATGGAGCTGCTTAGTCTCTTGTATAGAATATATAAGGCCTCCACATCATTCACACTAACTGCAATACAACATCGTCTAACATGCTAAATTACACCTTAAAATAAACAACTACTTAATTATGGATAGTAACAACAACAACAACATATCCCGTGTAATCTCACAAGTAGGGTGTACGGAGGGTGGTCCCTACCTAGTGAAGGTAGAGAGACTATTTTCGATATCAACATATTCTCCATTATACTCATTATTTAAAGTTGGACACTATTGAACGAAACATTTCCGGTTGGATTTTTAAACTATATTCCAATTGGTGAAGTATCAAGACGATAACACAGAACAAGTAAAAGGGGAAAATATCAAAAGGACATCAAAATTACAAAAAATTATTTAACACTAATTCAAATTTAATTTATACAGGCTCAAGTGGCCTTCTTAACTCACAACAAGTTTCAGAAGCAAGAGTATCATGGGTATCAAGCAGATGTCTAGTTTTCTTCAAACAAAAGCAGTCCTTTAGAGAATGCATAATCCAGTTGAGGACTTAATGAACCACAGCTTCAGATCTTCACCTGTCACAATTATGCAACAGAAAAGTTAAATACTAATGCTTCCATATCCCTTTATTGGGTATTATCACCCGGTATCCGATATACACTGTCCTAACTAATTTGGATACGCACTACATATGACCTATTAAAGGGAGAAGAGCTCTGTACTAGGGATTTCTCTATGTGAAGAATAGAGTGTACTCAGACTTTACCATTACCTCATGGAGATATAGAGTATTTCTGAAAGACACTTGATTCTAAGCAAAAATAATGAAAATAAGTCAAAAGTCCTAAGTTAAGGATTTCTAACTTATGAATTTTGACCTATAAGTCATAAGCCAAAAGGTAATTCAAATAGGATATCTAAGGGAACATTGTAGAATCACACAAAGGAACAAACATGAAAGTAGAAAGTAAATTACTCGTATCTGTACTGGTAGAAGCTAGAAAAAAAGTATATATAAAATTGTTAAGAGTTATATTCAAAAGCTGACCTAGATGATACCATGATTATAAAAAAAATATTTGTAACACAAATACCCATGAATCACGATGATTGAGAAGCTAGAATGAAGAACAAAGATTGTGAGAGATAAGAAGAAATGAACTAACCTCTCCGATATTATATTAGTGCTTATTTGAGGTTTATTAATTTAGTGATGAATCAAATCCTTATGTATAATCTTAAAATAAAATGTGTCTTCGGATGATGTCTTCACTATCCTTTATTTTGTTTTAAAGAAAAAAATCTTTTGATAGTGGAAAAGTAAGATTCATCATTAGGTAAATGATTTCGTACAATTAGTCATCGATACTCTTTCCTAATTCCACAATGTTTAATTAATTACATTATTAGTAATATTCTATGCATTAATGTAGTTACATTATTATTAGTAGTTTATGCATTAATATAGTTACATTATTAGTAGTATTTTATGCATTAATTAATGTAGTTACATACGTGTATGCCTCAATTGTCTCCATTTTTGACATTGTGACCCTCCAATTTCCTAAGAACAATGGTTGACATTATTAAAAGGATTGCCTACGTACATAAGTTAGTATCGTCAGTTTATTTTTCTTGGTCTATATAGTTTAACCCCGAAAAGAGAAGATATAATATATTACTTTTATCCGGTTGAGGTGTTGGAAATCTATTACCAATTACCTTATAATATAGTTGGTAATAATTTAAAGCATATTTTTTATTTCACTTTTAAGTTACGAAATTAGAATTATTCTAGACAATATAATTACCTACTTGTTAGTCATTTTTACTTGATGATTAAAAACAAGGAAATAATTGTATTATAAGGACGGTGTACCTAAATTACCTATTTCTTTAATTTCTTTTAAGTTCCTATTTACTCTTCCAAAGGGACATCAAAATACGTACGAACAACTTAGTTGCTTTCAATAGTGATGGAGAAAACAAATCATGGTACTGCCAAACTCATAAATTATATTATATCATTGCTTTAACAATTCTCTAATTAAAGGCTATTTTTTAGAATTGTTGACTTTATAATGCTCAATTATGAGAGATTTATATTCGATCAGGACTAGGAAGAGATATGGAAATGTCTATTTTACCCCTATGTCCAACAATAGTTGTCCACATTAACTTGATATAGAGATTAAGAAGCAGTAGGAATAATTTTATTAAATCACCATTATTAAATATAAGTCATCTAAACATTGCAAAAGAATAGTACTCCCTCTGTTCCTTTTTATGTCATCCATTTCTATAAATATTTGGACCATAATACTTGTCATTTTATAAATCAATGCATAAATTATCATATTCTTCCTATTATACCCTTGATAGAGTAGTTAATTAGTCTTGAAAATATATAATTTGACCAACCTAGGAAAACTAATAAGTAATTGATATTCATTGAAATACTTCATACATTGATTAATTCCTCTCTTCATTCACTATTCTATAAAATCTGATTTTGAAAATAAACTCAAAAATTTAAATAGTCATCCAAATGCATTTTAAACTACTCTAATAAACCTAAAATTTTAAAATAGTCATCCAATCCAAGCATCCGAACCTCAAATGTTGACCAAACTCAACCCAAAGGCTAAAATTTCACAATTTCCAACTTAGGACCTCAAATCCTCAAAAAAGACTCGAAATTTAAAACCGACAACTCTCCAAGACCAATTTACGCATTTCGGGAGTGCTGGAATCAACATTATTCTATTCCGACACTCGAAACTCCAAGAGGCATCAAAAACTACTTTTGTAACAACTTTACTCTTTTGAAACCAAAAGCATTCATAATTCACAACTTCCATTAAAAGTTTGAAACCAAATTTCAAAACTTAATCATAAATTATTCCACGTCAATATCGAAAGGAGGAGGGGGGGGGGGTGGTAAACAATTATTTTACAAAAAATTCTAAAAATGAACTTCTAGGTCATTACAATCATTTATGTTTATTTCTAAGACTACAGGTGAAGCTCTTTCTCTTATCTAGATTGACAACAAGTTATAATTGAAGAGATGTTTGTGTTTCACTGTAGCGGTACTTGGGAGATTTTTCCTCTACCTTTAGAAAAATTAACAGTTTGTTGTCAATGGATATATATAGTGAAGGTTGGCCTCGATAGACATATACATATTGATCGCATAAAATCTCTACTAGTGGCCAAGGATTATACATAGATTTTTTGTCTTGATTATGGTGATTCATTCTCTCATGTGGTCAAGATTGCTTCAGTCTGTCTCTTTTTATCCATGGTTGTGGCTTTTCATTGGTTTCTCTATCATTTGAATATTAAAAATGTCTTTCTTCTTGGAGATCTCGATGATGAGGTATATATGGAGCAACCACCTTATTTTGTTGCTTAAGGGGATTCTAGTAACATGGTCGGCAGATTATGAAAAGCACTCTATGGCTTGAAGAAGTCACCTCGAGAATGATTTGAAAGTTTATCATGGTTATTCAGGAGTTTGGCATAGTACGATGTGAAGGTGATCTGTGTTATATTGCCACTCGGCTCTAAATTTGTGCATGTATTTGATAGTGTATGTTAATGACATAGTTATCACAGACAATGATGATAAAGGAATTACTAAATTAAAACATCGCCATTTTCAGCACATTCAAACTAAGAATCTTGGTCGATTGAGGTATTTTTTGGGCATTGAGATTGCTCAATCCAAATCAGGAATTACTATTTCACAAAGGAAGTATGCACTTGATCATTACGAAAGAGATAGTGATGACATATTATAGGCCTATTGATTCTCCAATGGATTCAAATGTTAAGCTCCTACTTGGTCAAGAGGAGTCTCTTAACAATCCAACAATATATAGAAACTTGATATAAAATTTAAATTATCTCACAGTGACTCGACTTGATATTACATTTCCGGTTAGTGCCGTAAGCCAGTTCTTGAATTCTCCATGTGATAGTTATTGGAATGTAGCTATTTGAATTTTTTATACATAAAATCCACTATAGGAAAAGGATTACTATTACAAAGATCGAGGACATGAGAAATTTATTGGATATTCAGATGTAGATTGGGCAGTGTCACCCCCTGACAGATGATCCACTTCTGGATATTTTGTTTTAGTTGGAGGGAATTTGTGTGACGACCCAGACCGTCGTGATTGTCACCCACACTAACCCTCCGGTGGGAGAACCATTAATACTAATCATCTAACCCAAAAACTAAATATTTAAAGATATGGAAGTAGGTTTAAATGCAGAAATCAAATAGAGTTCCCATAAACTTCAAAGGCTAACAACGACTATCAAAATATTGCGGAAATATTTCCTAGAATCTTAAAGTCAGTATACCGAAACTCTAAAGTTCAACAAGTCTAAATAAAATGGGTACAACCCAATTAAACATACAAATATCTAACTAGAAAGTCTGAGTCCGAAAAGAGTTGACTAAAATATAGAGAACTCATGGCAGCCTGGAAGAACTGGCTCACCCTTGAATTCGATTGATCACTGATCTCCTAGATGAGGTATGTCAGTAGCCGCCTGAAGATGCCCTGTACTCAACAAAGAAAGAGCAAGTGCAACATCAGTACACAACCACAATGTACTGGTAGGATCACACGGCTATTCTAGTAAATGAAACATATACAAGCAGACACACCATAATAAACACGCATTTACCGAACATATACAATATCAATTATCATTTCAGGAGCAATGTACCCTTCCACATTTCTAATATAAAGTAAATACGCATATATGACAAGTCAATGGTCCTCTTATGGAACCCATACCCAAACTGTTAGTGCACCGGAACGTGGTACCCAATCCCAATTAGTGTGTCGGAGCGTGACACCCGTTCCAATATGTATGTCGGTACGTGACGTCTGAGCCCAGTTAGTGTGTTGGAACGTAACACCCGATCCATTCAACAAGCCACAATCACAATCACAATGTACATTCTCATAATTCATACCATAAAGTGTTGATTCATGACATACAATCATTCATTCATACTCATTTACATTAGATGTGATCAATAGTGCAACATTCGCATACACACATACATTACAATGAAGCAAATACTAACAGATCACACAAACATGAAATCAAACAATCACCTACCTCGAAACCAAGCTTGAATCCTCATAAGAAACTTGATTCTTCCCTTTTCGAATTCTTTCTGCTTGTTCTAGGTCTACAAACAATCAATTCAATACGAGGATCAATAATTAAGGTCTAATTATCCGGATTACAATCAAAATTATCAGCCCTAGGCCAAACTCGAGATCCCAATACCCAACTTAGGGCATTTCCACCATTAGGTTTCAGGTCAAAACCCTCCCTCATTGATAATCACCCATAAATCTATGTTCTACGGATCGAAAAATGGATTAGGGGAGTAAAATCCTTACCTTTAGCAAAAAAAATAGTGGAAAACTGTCAAGAAATCACCTGGGATCGTCTTCTAGCTCTCAAGAACGAAACTTGAAGAAAAAAATGTTTTTGGGATTTAATTATGACTTAATTTGCAACTTGCCCATCGTAGCGGGACCCAACCCACCACAACAACCCCGCCCTGGCGGGAATAATCATTCCCTGCGGCTTGCACGGAAACAGAGAGTCAAAAGTTGAGTTTCAAATCCCTATTTCACAACACACCTTGAACCTATGACACTCAGAAACTACCCGTTTACGCTAAGATCAGTTTCGGGAGTTCTGCTCACCCGAATTCGAGTCCGTAAAGTTGTACGAATTCCTTAACGTTTTGGCTATCTAGTCATGTGATAAAATCATAATTAGATCTCTCATTCATTACCAGATCTCCCTACACCTTACTAACTTTGATTTTGTCAAAATCTGGACTAGGCTAGGAATTCTCAAGTTACTATGAAAAAGTTTTCTGACCCAAATTCTTTCCCTGATGGCATTTCTAGAACGACGGGAACATGTCGTTACAATAGATACTAATTTATCCATCACTCATCTCCGAGTGACAAACAAGGATAAACGGGCTAAAGTAAGAGTAGAGTAGTACCTGAATCGACGAACAACTGGGATACTTGTCTCGCATGTCATTTTTGGTTTCCTTAGTAGATTACTCAACTGGACAATGCTTCCATTGAACTTTCACATACTTAATCTCTTTGGTCCTCAGATTCTAGACATCACGATCAATAATTGTAATCGGTTCCTCCTCATACTGGAGGTATTTATCTAATAACACAGAGTCTCATTTTATGATGTAATCCCCGTCACCAGGATATCTCTTCAACATGGACACATGAAATATCGGATGAACTCCCGATAGGTTGGGAGGTAAAGCCAATCTATACGCTACTGGTCCTACACAGTCAAGAATTTCAAATGGACCATTGTATCAAGGACTAAGTTTGCCCTTTTTGCCAAATCTCATCACCCCTTTCATGGGTGACACCTTAAGAAGAAATTTCTCACCAGTCTGAAATGCCATGTCTCTTACCTTGTGGTCTGCATGATTTTTCTGTCTACTCTGGGCTGCTAAAATCTTAGCTTGGATGCTTTTTACCTTATCCTGAGCATTCTTCACCAAGTCAACCCCCAAAGGTTTCACATCTCCAGCCTCAAACCATACTATGAGTGATCTACATCCCATCCCATAAAGTGCCTCAAATGGTGTTATATCAATACTGAAGTGATAGCTATTATTATAAGAAAACTCACACAAAGGTAGGAACTTATCCCAATGTCCTCTAAAGTCAATCACACATGCCCTCAACATGTCCTCCAACACTTAAATAGTCCTCTCTGACTGCCCATCTGTCGCTGGATGGAAAGTTGTACTAAAAGTGAGTTGTGTGACCAATTCATCATGTAATTTCCTCCAAAACTTGGAGGTGAAATGCGTACCACGGTTCGATATGATAAACATGGGCACCTCATACAACCTCACTATCTCCTTCACATAAACCTTAGCCAACTGTTGAGCATTGTAATCTATTCTGACTGGAATGAAATGGGTTGACTTAGTCAATATGTCAACCACTACCCAAATAGAATCAAACTTCCCAAAGTCTTGGGAAGACCAACTACTCCATAACTATCCTTTCCCACTTCCATTCCGGAATTGACATTCTCTGAAGCAAACCTGCCGGCCTTTGATGTTCATACTTTACTTGCTGACAGTTTTGGCATTTAGCCACAAACTCTGCTATATCTTTCTTCATGACCAGCCACCAATATAGTTTCTTCAAGTATCGGTACATCTTGGTCACATCCGAATGAATAGAATACCGCAAACCATGAGATTCTGTCAACAAATTCTGAATCAAGTCATCTACTCGAGGGACACAAATCCTTCTTTTAAAACTGAGCACCCCTCCCACATCTAAGGTCGCTTCTTGTGCCTTACCAGACACTGTCTTCTTTCTAAGATCATTCAAATTCTCATCCTCAAACTGTTTGGTCTTGATCTCTTCAAGGAAGGTGGCCCTTACCTCAATGCTAGCTAATACCCCACCTTTTTCTGAGATGCTCAACTGCATGAACTTAGACTCCAAATGTTGAATTTCTTTAGCCAAAGGTCGCTTGGTCGCACCTAAGCAAGCTAGACTGCCTATACTCACCGCCTTCCGGCTTAATGCGTCTGCCACCACGTTAGCCTTACTCGGATAATACTAGACGGTCACATCATAATCCTTGAATAACTCCATCCACCTTCGTTGTCTCAGATTCAGATCCTTTTGAGTGAACACATGTTGTAGACTAAGATGCTCAGTAAACACCTCACACTTGACACCATAGAGGTAATGCCGCCAGATCTTAAGAGCAAACACTACCGCTGGCAACTCTAAATTATGTGTTGGGTATTTCCTATCATGCACCTTCATCTACCGCGATTCATAAGCTATAACATTCTTATCCTGCATTAATACATCACCTAAAATCGTATGTGAAGTATCACAATAAATAATAAAATATTTACCTTCCACCGGTAGTGCTAGAATAAGTGTTGTGGTTAGAAGAGTCTTGAGCTTTTGAAATCTCTCATCACATTTTTCGGTCCATTCGAAAGGTACCTCCTTTTTGGTCAACCTTGTCAGATGGGTGGCAATAGAAGCAAAATTTTGTACAAATCGACGACAGTAGCTAGTGAGCCCCACAAAACTCCTAACTTCAGTCATAGAGCTAGGCCAAACCCAATTCTTAACCGCTTCAATCTTTTGGAGATCTACCATTATCCCTTCCCTTGACATTACATGCCCCAAAAAGGCAACTGAATCCAACCAAAAGTCACACTTAGAAAATTTGGCATATAACTTTTGTCTCCCAAGAACACCCAGAACAATACGAAGATGGTCGACATGCTCTTCCTTACTCTTTGAATAAACCAGAATATCATCAATAAAAACTATAACAAACGAATCGAGAAATGGTTTGAATACACCATTCATCAAACTCATGAAAGTTGCAGGCGCATGTGTCAACCCAAACGACATAACGAGAAACTCATAGTGCCCACAACGGGTTCTAAATGCAGTCTTGGGTACATCTTCAGGCCTACTCTTTAACTGATGATAACCAGACGTTAGATCAATCTTAAAGAAAGCTGATGTACCTTGCAACTGGTAAAAAAGATCATCTATTCGAGACAACGGGTACTTATTTCAAATGGTGACTCTATTCAATTGTCGATAATCTATGCACATCCTCATACTACCATCTTTTTTCCGAACAAACAAGACATGAGCACCGCACGGGGAAGCACTAGGACGGATAAAACTTTTATCAAGAAGTTCTTAGATTTGAGCCTTAAGCTCTCTCAATTCTACCGGGGCCATGCAATACGAAGGGATGGAAATGGGGCAGGTACCAGGTTCCAAATCAATGCAGAAATCTATTTCTCTATCCGGAGGCATACCAGAAAAATCAGTAGGGAACACTTCTCTAAATTCTGACACTACAAGAATAGACTCAATAGAGAGAGACTCAACCTCAACATTCCAAATATGAGCCAAATATGCCAAACAACCCTGCCCCACCAGTTTCCTAGCCCGAATGGAGGATATGATCTTAGCTGGCTTAGGCTTGTACACCCCTTCCCACTTTAACTTTTCCCTACCCAGAATGTTTATAGTCACATACGTAGTATTACAGTTAAGCACAACATATTAGGGGGACAACCAAGTCATGCCTAAGATTATATCAAAGTCTGTCATATCTAATATAACCAAATCAACCCAAGTTTGGAAACCCATAAACATAACAAAACAAGCACGATAAACATGGGTGACTATGACATATAACCAAATCAGCCTACGTTTGGAAACCCATAAACATAAT
The DNA here is from genome assembly GCA_029582725.1 of Solanum chiquidenum. NCBI lineage: Eukaryota > Viridiplantae > Streptophyta > Magnoliopsida > Solanales > Solanaceae > Solanum > Solanum chiquidenum. The sequence continues at coordinate 13,486 of JAJOOS010025604.1, forward strand.
AGAACAAGCACGATAAACATGGGTGACTATGACAGACTCTCCAACTGGGGTAGAAACATGGATGGGGGCATAAAGTATATCACAAATCATATCAAATCCCAAGGCAAACTGAACATACACAGAATAGTAAGTAGAACCCGGATCGAATAACACATTAGCCATCTGGTCACAAACAAAAATGGTACATGTGATCACTGCGTCAGAAGACTCTGCCTCGTTATTGCCTGGAAGGCGTAACATTGAGCCCTGTCATCTTGACGGGCGACTTCCCTGCCTGGATGCGCCGTACCTCTGCCTGCGTTAACAATTCCCCGACCTCCACGACCTCACTGATTTCCTCCTCACCCATCTTATGGACGTCCTCGATTATTATTACCATTTCTCGGGGGTACCACTACTCTAGTATGCTGTTGTTCGGGGTCTAACATGCGTGAGTGGGGACAATCTCTCCTCATATGCCTAAGTTCTCCACAATTATAACAAGTGCGATCAAAATATTGCCTGCTGTCCACCGAAGGTGCGGCTCCCTGACTATCCTGAATAAAATTCTGCTGTGGAGTTCTCGAGTAATTACCTATAGAAGCGGGCATGGCGGACTGAATCGGTCGGGCTGCAAGCGTCTGCCTACCTGAACCTCTGGAGTAAGAACCCTGAAAGTTACACGTGCTCTTGGTTTTCTTAGCAAACGCCTTAGCCTGCCCATCACGTCTAACTCCTTCTAGTTTCTTCACAAATTCAGTCACCTCATTAAAGCTTTTTCCTGCAGTGGTCATATGAACAGACAATACCTGTAACTCAGAGTTTAGTCCCTTGACGAATAAACGGATCCTCTCCTCTTCAGTAGTCACCAATTGAGTAGCATATCTAGACAAAGCATGCAACTTAGCCTCATAAGCAGATACAAACATACCACCCTTCTCTAAAGCCATGAATTCATCCTTCTTGCGATATCTCAAAGTCCGGGGCACATATTTCTCCACAAATAGAGCATAAAACTGTGTCCACGTGAGTGGGGTAAAAGCTGAAGATCTACATTCCACATAAGCTCTCCACCGCTGCTTAGCCTCATTCTGAATCTAGAAAGTCACAATCTCTACTCCATGATGATGGACAATACCCAACTTATGCAGCCTCTCATAACAATCCAAGATGAACTCATAGGCGTCCTCACTCTCAGAACCATGAAACACGGGCGTCTTCAATTTCAAAAACTTAGTCAATATTTCATGTTGATTACCAGTCATCACATGACCCAACAAAGGATGGAAAAAGGCGCCATTACTTACAGTTCCACCCACCTTGGGGGTAGTAATAGAAATAAGGGGATTGGCGGGAGTTTGAGTTACTTGAATTGTGGGAAGAATTCCATGACCAACCAATCCTTTCAGGAAAGACATAATTTGTTGAGCTAAAACTGGGTCTAAGGGAGGAATACCTGTAGTTTCAGCCTGCACCTTTTCCTCTTGTCCAACATCCTCCTCATTCTCAACTTCTACATTCTCCTGTATCTCTTCATGATGCGCAGAAGGAACCTCATTTCTGGGAGCATTCTCAACCGGAACCCCACCCCTAGCGGGTGCTACCCTTCCTCGACCTCTACCCCTTGCTCTTCTTCTACCCCTGCCTCGACCGCGACCTCTTGCTGCGGACTCATCAGCGGGATCATTGACAGGAGCTACGGATCTGACACCGTTGAAGCAAGTGTTAACTATATGTAGAAGAAAAGTGAAGGAGATTAGATATCAATTCGGATTGCCAGATACCAATTGGAATCAAGTTATAGCACGAAAGGAGACAAGAGAAAACAAAGAGATTTCCTAAAGTCCTATAGCCTCTCGAAGAAAAGTACAGACGGATCCGTACCGTTTCGCAAGACTTTACTAGACTAATTTTGGTACACCGAGATCACCAAACCTAGGGCTCTGATACCAACTTTATCACGACTCAGACCATCGTAATTGACAACCATACTAACCCTCCGGTGGGAGAACCATTAACACTAATCAGATAACCCAAGAACTAATTATTGAAAGATACAGAAGCAAGTTTAAATGCACAAATTAAATAGAGTTCTCATAGACTCCAAAAGTCTAACAACGACTATCAAAACATTGCGGAAATATTCCCTAAAATCTGAAAGTCAGTGTACCAAAACTCTAAAGTTCAACCAGTCTAAAGAAAATGGGTACAACCCAATTAAACATACGAATATCTAACCAGAAAGTATGAGTCCGAAAAGAGTGGACTAAAACATAGAGAACTCATGGCAGCCTGGAAGAACTGGCTCACCCTTGAATTTGATTGATCATTGATCTCCTAGATGAGGTCTGTCAGTAGCCGCCTAAAGATGCCATGTACTCAACAAAGAAAGAGCAAGTGCAGCATCATTACACAACCACAATATACTGGTAGGATCACACAACTATTCCAGTAAGTGAAACATATACAAACAGTCACACTATAATAAACACGTATATATCGAACATATACAATATCAATTATCATTTCAGGAGCAATGTACCCTTCCACAGTTCTAATATAAAGTAAATACACATATATTACAAGTCAGTGGTGCTCTCATGGAACCATACCCAAAATTTTAGTGCACCGGAATGTGGTACCCGATCCCAATTAGTGTGTCGAAGCGTGACACCCGTTTTAATATGTATGTCGGTACACCCGATCCATTCAACAAGCCACAATCACAATCACAATGTATATTCTCATAAATCATACCATCAAGTGTTGATTCATGGCATACAATCATTCATTCATACCCATTTGCATTAGATGTGATTAACAGTGCAACATTCACATACATACATGCATTACAATGAAGCAAATAGTAACATACATCACACAAAAATGAAATCAGATCATCACCTACCTCGAAACCAAGCTTGAATCCTCCTAAGAAACTTGATTCTTCCCTTTCTAAATTCTTTCAGCTTGTTCTAGGTCTACAAATAATCAATTCAATACGAGGATCAATAATTAAGGTCTAATTACCCGGATTACAATCGAAATCATCAACCCTACGCCAAACTCGAGATCCCAAAACCCAACTTAGGGCTTTTTCCACCTTTAGTTTTAGGTCAAAATCCTCCCTCACTGATAATCACCCATAAATCTAAGTTCTACGGATCGAAAAATGGATAAGGGAAGTAAAATCCTTACCTTTAGCACCAAAAATAGTGGAAAACTATCAAAAAATCACCTGGTGTCGTCTCCTAGCTCTCAAAAATGAAACGTATAGAAAATAATGTTTTTGAGGTTTAATTCCAACTTAATTCGCGACTGGCCCATCGTAGCAGGACCCAACCTACCACAGTGGCCTTGCCCTAGCCGGAATAATCTCTTCCTGGCGGCTTGCATGGAAATAGAGAGTCAAAAGTTGAGTTTCAAACCCCCATTTTACAACACACCTTCAACCCATGACACTCATAAACTACCTGTTCACTCTAAGATCAGTTTCGAGAGTTTTACTCACCCGAATTTGATTTCGTAAAGTCATACGGGTTCCTTAACGTCTTGGCTATATACTTATGTGATAAAAAATCATAATTAGATCTCTCATTCATTACCAGATCTCCCTAGAACTTACTGACTCCGATATCATCCAAATCTGGACTAGGCTAAGAATTCTCAAGTTACTACGAAAAAGTTTTCTGACTCAATTTCTTTCCCTAATGGCATTTCTATAACGACGGAAACAGGTCGTTACAATTTTGTTTCTTGAAAAAGTAAGAAACAAAATATGGTTGCTAGATCTAATGTAGAAGTAGAATATCGGGCTATGGTGGTAGCAACATGTGAACTCTTATAGATCAAGCAACTATGGAAGGAATTGAAATTTGGAGTTAGAAAAGGAATGGAACTTATGTGCGGTAATCAAGTTGCACTTCACATTGCATTGAATTCAATATTTCACGAGAGGACTGAACACATAGGGATTGATTATCATTTTGTCAGAAAAAGGTACTCTAAGAAGACATAGTCACAAGGTTCGCACGGTCAATAGATCAGTTTACATATATATATATATATATAATATATTCACCAAGTTTTTAGCCGGTCCTAAAACAAGTTATATATGTAACAAGATTGATACATGTAATTTGTATGCACCAGCTTGAGGGGGAGTGTTAGAATCATATAAATATTCTATAACATATGTGCAACTATAGTAGGTAGCTTGATTTACTCCTAGGTTTACTTCTATTTTAATTAGGTATTGATTTATATTGATTAGATACTGATTTTCTTTCCTTTTTAGGATATGTATACTTAGTTATTTAAACCCCCATAGCTTGTGGGAATAATCAAGTTGAGTTCTCTCTCAAGCTCGTGTCCTCTCAAAATTAAATAAGCAGTTATAAAAAAACAAAAATTCGACTAGTTGAGTATGTCTTGTAATATATTTAAAATATTTATACTCAAGACAACAACATATTAAATTCGATTAATGAAAAATAATAAGAAAAGACTAATTAAAAACTAATTAAAAAAATTAATCAAACACTTAATAAGTAAATATTAATTTAAAATTTTAAAACATTCTTTTTCTAAAAAAAATTCATTTGGCACGTCATAAATAAGTATCAAAGATTATATTTTCAAAAATAATGATCAGAAAAGCTAACTTGATAAAGTTAAGTGAGTTTTGAAAAACAAAAAATGTGAGTAATTATAAAATTAAAGAAAATGATCAAATATATCATCAAACTTTGGAAAAAAAAAACTTATCTATGTCATATGTTAAAAGTTTGGCACATCTATGTAATTTTTAAAGGTTCATCCACGTCATTATTAGTTAACTGAAATGACATAAATGAACCATTTTTTAACAAATGACATAGAATTTAGGGTTGTACATTGACCGGGTTTGTTCGGATTTTTAACATACCAAACTATTTATGACGGGTTCTTAAATCTATAAACCAAACCAAACTAATAAAATTCAGATTTTCAACCTCGGATTTTCCGGTTTTTTCAGTTTCTTTTTATTAAGTATTCTTACAGACACATAATTGACTTGTGTTTCAAATATTTCTTTAGTCTTACTATTCAACGCAAAATATAATATGATCGATTACACTAAAATATTCAACAAAAAAAATAATGAAATCACATAAAACAAATATTGCAAATAAATAAGTTAAAATAAAAATGATCATAATTTTAAAGAACTAAATCATGCAAAAATAAGTCTAATAAGTATTAATCATATGATTAAACATTAAATAAAACAAAGTAAGTTTATGTATTTTAATGATCTTGTAACGACCCGAACCGTTGTTAATTAGGAAAAGTGAAAATTTGAGAAATTGCTAGGCCACTATCCCGCCAGGGCGAGTCAGATGCCGCTAGGGTGGCAACGCCACATTGGGGAAATTAGTCGCCAAGGCGGGATAGGCAAGGCAAAATGTAAATAACGCTTATTCTTATTCCCTCCTTTCTAAAATACCTAAATTGGTCGTAAAACACCCTAGAAACCCTCCAAGAACAGTTTTGAACTTGGGAAGGAAGGAGAAAGAGAATTCTAGCGTGGGGATGGTGATAGCTTGCGAATTTCTGGTCAAATCCATCGTCCCAGTGTCCAGAAACCAGAAAATTATCTGCAAACTCTCTACGAATGCTGGGCCCCCAGGTAGGCTAGGTTTTATGAATTGAGTAGTTATAAATCTATGCTCACTGCGTAATATATGTAAATTAATGGTAGGATTCATGCGTAGGCCTTCGTGCACCGAACGAAATATGATTAAATCATAGGAAGAAGCCTTAGATGATGAACTAGGGCTAAGTATGGTTGAATTAATGCTTACATGATATACGTTGATGAGTAGTTCATTGGGATGGTGGTGATTCTATGATTGTGTGTAGTGGGTTTGTTCTTGCTTCAGTATAATATGTGCATATGTATGTGAACGAAGCTTGTTGATCACATCTAATGTAAATAAGTATGAAGAAGAACTATATGTTGTGAATCACTCTTGTTCTATGATTGTGGTGATATACATTGTGATTGTGATTGTGGATCGGGTGTTGCGTTCTGACACACTAACTTGGATCGGTTGCCACGTTCTGGCATAATTATGGGATCGGTTGCCACGTTCCGGCATAATCTTTGGATCGGGTAACACGTTCCGGTATGCTAACAGTTTGGGTTTGGGTTCCATGAGAGGACCAATGATTTGACATAATTGTGTACTTGACGATTTGAAATTGAACGTGGTTCGTAATAATCAATGATATTGTAATTCATCGGAGTGGTCGTGTGGTTATGAGAACTTATATATGATTGTCCTTTGGTGTTGAGTGAACTTGTTGCGTATGTGGTCGTTGAATGAATCAAGGAGGCCAAGGGTTCAAGGGTCGTAATAATGGAGAGCAGGGGATGTCCACAGGTTACAAATGGGATTTGTGGTCGGTAGTTGGGAATCTTGATATAATGAACTATAAGGAAAGGGCTGGGTAATATGAAAAGAAAGTAGGGGTATGTCGTGAGTGGCTAGTTGGAGTGCTTGTAGTTGTATTTTATGGACTCTTCGATGCGTCAGAATGGTTAGGCTATGATAAAGAACCTAGTAAGTAGATTGACAGAGAAGGTAGTTGGTAGTAAGAGTACTAGTGAAATTCTGAGATATTCAAGAAGAGGGTGAAGATGGAAAAACGAGTGGTTTATTGCATACTTTTGTTAGTTGTGTAACGACCCGGAAAATTAGTAGGTGAAATAGATCCTAAACGTGTGAGCTAACGTGAAGGGTTAAGGGCAGTGACTAAAGGTTTTGGGTGAAGGCCATGGTTAGGGGACCAAGGGTGCCTAAAACTAGTCCTAGCCACTTCCTACCATGACCACAAGGGTCTTCACAACCCGTGGTGGCCACCACGAGTCGTGATGCCACCCGTGGTTGGCAAGGCAGTGTTCCCTAGAAAGGTTCCAAGCCAAGGCTCCGCTTCACGAGCCACTTCACTGCTCGTGGTCATGACCACGGGCCATGGGAAGGCTCGTGGAGTTGCCTTGGCCTTGTGGGAGAATGTCTTGATTATAGGAGCTACTGGTCAAGGGACCACGGGAGCCACCACGGGCCGTGGTGCCCTTGACGAGCCATGGAGGGTGATAGTGAAGATCACTAAGGCTTTTGGAGGCAAGACTTGGGAAGCCTTGACACTGCCTCAAGACCACGACCATCACCACGACTCGTGGTCTTGACCACGGATTGTGGGAGGTCTCATGGATATGTGTCACGACCCAAGCCTAGGGCCTAGACGTGACCGGCGAATGGAGAACCCAAAGGGACCCCAAGCAAGCCTCATAGCGTATCATTACACGTCCTTGGTCGCGGAAGCAATTAAAATGACCATAAGCAATAAGTATAATCAAAGGGGGAAATCGGGACTAAGGGAGCAAGAGAAAAAAAGAAGAAATGATATAT
>JAJOOS010025605.1:0-18307 GCA_029582725.1 Solanum chiquidenum
TCCATTCCATCTTGAGGTAATAGTTCCTCTTCAGTTTTTCAGTCATTCATGCATAAATTCAGTCTTAGTATTATGTTCCTTCAGTCTGTACTTGCATTTTCAGCGTATTTTCATTTTCTTGGAACTTAGTTTAGTCTGAAATCATTTTCCAGAAACTAAGTGGTAGGGTTGCAGCTCTTTCCCTCCATTTTAGCTAGTTTAGTCTTCATTCGAGGATGAATGTTCCAAAGGGGGAGATATTGTAACACCTAAAAAACCAGGCCTAGAAAAAATTGCCGAAAAATTCCTGAACCGGTGAACCACGACAAGGTTCACGGACCGTGATTGGGTCCACGGTCCGTTAACCTGCCCGTGGAGGAGAGTTAGACTCCAGTAGGCCCTGATGTCAGACCACGAAACCCTTCATGGGCCGTGGTCTTGACGACGGACCGTGGGGGTGTCCGTACGGGTGAACAAGTAGGCCTCCAAGCCTAGCCCTGAGACCTCCCACGCCTAAGTAAGGACCACGAGGACCTTCACGGTCCGTGGTCCTGACGATGGGTCATGGGGTCGTCCGTGAAGGCCAACCAGTAGACCCCTAGACCTGGGCCTCCAAACATCAGCCCAAGTGAGGACCATAGGGACCTTCACAGTCTGTGATCCTCCATATGGGCCGTGGTAAGGGCTCGTAGATAGGACCCATAGGACCAACAACTAGTGGACCAAGACCCCGACTAGCTCCACAGTCTGTGGTCCCTTTCACGATCCGTGAGAGTGGCCGTGGTCAGCCCCGCCAGATATTTAAGAAGGGTTATGTTGGTCTTTTCCCCTAATTGTTGGACACCTAAACTACGTCGTGTAAACCCCTAAACTACGTGGTTTTGGTTAGTTTTAGCCTAGAAACATAACTAGAACTTACCTAAGTTAGATCATTCATTAAAACTTAAAAAAAATTAGAGTGTAAGAAGATAAAGAGGTCAAGAACCCTAGTTCAAGAACGTAGCAAAGTTCTATCAGTTCCAGCCTCGAAATCGAAAGATTTATCCGTGAAATTAGTCACCAGGTATGTGGGATTTCACTAGTGGGTTCCTTTCACCTATTAGGTCCCTAGATTTCAGTCAGAATCTTGATTCCCTTAATATTATCTAGACTTATGGTTTCTTGAATGTTAGAATTGTAGGGTTTTAGCTGTTAGAATGATCCAAATCGTATTATCATGAATTCAATTCGCTTTTCCCAGGTTCATGCATAAACTCAGAACCCTAGCTATCTAGTTGTTTTAGTTCATGAATTACTCATGCTAGGTCAATTAATTCAGTTATTTATTAACATGCCCCAGTTTTTGAATGCATTATTACCAGTATATTAATGTTGTAGTCTCAGTTGCATGTCAGTATTTTGAGCTATCCAGTATTACAACATTTCAGTCGTAAAGTGTTAATTACTTAATCATATGGGAAGTTTAATATCGAGTGGACTAGGGTCAGTCAACCTCAAGTCCCTGAACTACGTGCCCCATAGGTTGTAAGTCCCCTCTGTGGGCATCATTTTAGTGATCACACTAGCATGCCTCTATACCTTTGGAGGGGTATATTTTGTTCTCTCGATGGGGCGTATACATAAGACTCTACATTTAGTTCATATGGTTTTATGTCGGTTATTAGTATTTCCCTTACTGTTCAGTCAGATCCTATTGCATTGGCTATGTTATTAGTAGTTCCCTTATAGTTCAGTATTTAGTCTCAGTATGCTATAAACTTTGTCATTGTGTTCAGTTTAGCCATGTTCTGTACTTTCAATATCCTTATCATGTTCAGATGATATTATTGCTTTTTCAATTATGTTTTTATTCACTTGCATTTTATCCTACATGCTCAATACCTTTCAAGTACTGACGCATATTCTGCACTACATCTTCTCGTGATGTAGGTTCATGTCCTCAGAAGTAAGATCACATATAGATTGGTTCCCGATCTTCAGTTCAACAACATCAGTGGCGAGTTCTCATTCTTCGAGGGCTAATGACATGAATATATTTATTTCTTTTAGCTTTAGTTTTAGTTTTGCTAGATTTAGCAGGGGCATGTCCCATCATTTCTAGTCAGTAGAGGCTTTATTTCAAATATAGTTAGTTTCAACTTTAGTCTTAGAGTTTGACTTTTCATTTGTATTCAAACTCTCAGTTTTCATATATTTAGATTTAGTATATGGGTATTCCCCATCATTTAAGATTTTCACATGATTTAGCTTCCGCACAGTTTTATTGCTTCAGTTTATCTTTAGTATGCTTTTGACTATGCCAGCAGAGTTAGCTTGGGGTCACTAGTGATGCTAGTTCCTGTGTCCATGTCCAGGGGTAGCCTTTGGGTGATAAGTTGCTAGAATAAAGTTGTTTAGTCTTTCCTAGAAGAAGTCTACTTTCTCCTTTAAATCATTGTTGGCATTTTTTTCTGATTAATGTACTCAATTTTTAAACTAGTCATAGTTTTTAACAATTGATTCTTGTTGCTACTTAATTCTTGTATAGTACTTATAAGAGTAAGCATTAATGAAGACAATTTTTTCTTGGAGAATGATTTGAGCTTATGTTTTAGGTCAGAAAAATTTACCTATTTCTCTTTATTTTCATAGTCAAATTCTGGTTCTGAATCCTCTATGGCTATGAAATCCATGTCATCCTACTCCTCAGAGTTGTCTGAACTTGTTTCCAGCTAGCATACATAGCTTGATTATTTTCCCTTTTTTTGCCTTTTCTTTTGTTTGCCAGAGCTCCTTTCTCCTTTATATCCCTTTCTTTTCTCCACTCAACTTTCCACATGGGGAAACCACCGTTTTGACTCTTTTATGTGCTTTTCTCCCTGTCAAGTGGAAATTTATCTCCATAGTTCAGACACTTTTGGAAGGATTTCTTGAAATTTCTACTTATAAATGTTATATTTTCGTCATCTAAATCAGATTCGTCATCTTCGTCAACATCTTTGAGCAAGACTTTTACTTTATTTCCTTCACTTCTCTTGGCGCTTTCGACATCATCTCATATGTCTTTAGATTTCCTACAATATCATCTAAGGTCATATTTATTAAGTCTTTTTCCTCTATTATTGCAGTCACTTTGATTTCCCATGATCTCGGCAGAGTTCGAAGTACCTTGTCTACTTGTTCCTTTGTAGTGTATATTTTTCCCAAAGACATTACTTCGCTTACCACTATAGTGAATCTTGTGATCAAATCCTGAAGCGATTCTACATTCTTCATTCTGAAGGACTCGTAATCAGTACAAAGTCTAGTAATTCAAAACTTTCTGACTTGAGTAGTACTTTCATGTAAGTTTAGAAGTGTATCCCATCTTTTTTTGGCAGAGGTACATCCTGCGATTCGGTTTAACTTTTCAGGTCCGACCCCACATTCAAGAATAAATTTAGCCTTGGCATTCTTTCTTAGCATCTTGAAATCAGTAACTCCATATTGATACTTAAGTTTTGGAATGTCCTTTCCTTCATTGTCATTGATTGTAGGTATTAAAGGTCCTTCGGTGGCTCTCATCTATAGTTCATAGTCTTCATCTTGAATGAAATCTTCCATCCTTGCCTTCCACCATGGGTAGTATTGTTCGTTAAATAAGTGTAATATCCTATATTAAAAAAATAAGGGCATATATGTCATTTGGTACTATTTCAAAAAGAAATAAGCTGATTGGTTATTATTTTGACCAATGGAGTTGTTTTAAAATAAAATTTGGGCTAAAATCCTATTTGGAAAAGTTGTGCTTGGCAACAATCAATAGAAAATAAAGAAAGGGGGATTAGGGATAGAGGTCTTTATCAGCGACTGGAAGAAAAAAAGAGGAGAAAGCTAAATCTTTTTTTGTCGGGCTATTTTCCTAAACTTGGTCTTGATTAGTATGGTAGACGGTTATGCCATCAATGAAAACTATTTCCATTAGTATGAGGGGCATTTGTAGCATGAAGTGAATGACTATGGGTCTTAAAAGCTATTATGAAAAGATCATGGACGGTGAAAGGTTTTCTCACATATGGTCTAAGGAGCTATCCTTATATGAATTTAGCTTGGATTGGTTGCTTAATTGTGCCTTTCCATGGATCATTAGACAAGTTAAGTTTAATAACTACTCTGTCGGATTTATGCTTAGAAACGAGAGGATATTGAGATGGAAGTTCTCTTGAGTTGAGGTTGGGTTTCTAGTAGCAATCTCCTTACCCCTTACCTATGTGCCCCCATAGGATGATGATCTATATATACATTAGCTAGTGGATCCACTTAAGCTAGAAGTTTATGGTTCTACCTTGGAAAGTAGGACAACCCTTTTTGGTGTGGGAGACACCAGAGGATCATATTATAGCTCACATGGTCATTAGGTCGGTTAAGGCTAATTCCCATAATAATAATGAACTAAGGTTACTTCAAGAAGCTACTCACATGTGTTCAAAGGTTTAAAAGATGTTATCTTTCATTGACCATGTTTTATGACTATGTCTTCTAACCCTTTTTATATCATGTTTTAGCTAGGTCATTGCATGTCATGGAAATTTCCAATTTTTGCATGAATTAAATGTTTTATGCATGACTATCATGCTTGGTACATATTTTGTAGTAACACATAATCTTTCCTACATTTCCCCAAATGTAGGGTACGACAAATAGGGTTCTCAATTTCGTGGTTAGAGGTTTATTTGACAGATTCTGAGCTTTGGTGAGTCCTCATGCTTAGAGGACGGGTTTTCATTATTTTCAGTTTTCTTTTTTACTTTCAGTTTTGGACATGTTGTATGGGCTAGGCCATAATTCAGTCGTATGTACTAGATGGCTAATGTGACAAGTGTTTAGACTTCCATTTTTCTTAATAAACTTTCATGTATTGAAATTGTATTTTAAATCTTTTCATTCTAATTCTTATGTTATGAATGCTAAGTGGCTTGTATGAGGACTCTCGGGGTCCTATACGCCATGTTATACCTAGGGGATATCTATTTATCTATCTATCTATCTATCTATCTATCTATCTATCTATCCTACCTTAAAAGAGTGAACACCATAACTATGACACCCCGAGCCTACACCCTGGACGCGGCTGACACTCGAGAACTATTGTTGGCCCCAACTAACCCTTACTCAATAATAAAAGAACTTTAAAATCAATTTTACTCAACTGTCTCAAAAGGATAACTCAGAAATGTTTAAAAAAACATTCAACTGGGCCCAAGGGCAACTCAAGTCTAGAACATTAATAACTAAAATAAAAAAGTCTCGTGAACCATTACTATCTATATATCTATGAAGCCTCTACTAACTGAGATGGACGTCTAGACAAGACCCACGACATCCTAATAATAAAACTCAAATGATAAATCATAAATGAGGGATTCTCCAAAAGCAAGGAGGCTCACCAAACAACTCTGGAACTGCAACTGGATCATCGGACCGCTGGTTGATTATCCTGGTTACCTGTATCTGCATCATGATACGATGTAGGTCAAATGGCATAAGTATATGGAATGTAGGAACATATAAGGGGAACACTGAACATAACCTGCAAGCTTGAACTTATAAAAAGGAACCATACTCATCTTGACTCTACTCAACTCAACCTCAACATCATGGATACTCAAATCACTGCATTATAAAACGATGATAAAAGTGAAGTTTATATAAAGCATTTAAAATACTAGAAAACAACTCAATGTATTCAAAAGTTCAATATAAAACTCAGTTTGTATGTAAAAATATAAAATAAACTCTCTTCGTGAGATTCTCTAACCGATAACCATCACTATTGTAACACCCCAAAAAAAATTGAACTAAGACTCGAACTATCCTTTGTTGATAGTAGGATTTTACGGAGGAATTTAAAATTTTCTTAAGTATTAATATCACTAGATGTAGAACCTTGAGTTCCAAAAAGAACTAAAGAGAGTTCATTTAAGTCATTTCTAAATTATTCTAAGTACATGATGAGTTAGGAGACCCACAAGATATCAAATGAAAGATCTATGAGTTCTCTTTCCAACGCAACGGAGTTTGCTAATTTTTAAGTTCATATGAGGGAGATATCCCCTTTTGAAATCAGGGTATCCATTTAAGGAAAGTTACCCAAAAATAAGAGGGGTATTTTAGTCTTTTCCTTATCCCCACTTATTCTAACTGCGATTTTCATGCAAATAAGGGTATAAATTGATTAGAATCAGCTTCATTCATCCCCAAAAGTTTTTAGTGTTTTAGAGAGAATATTTAAGAGGAGAAAAAGTTCAAAGTTTCAAGTGTTCGTTCAAGAAATTCAAGATTTCGCCAAGAACTTAGTTCTTTGAGGTATGTAAGCTTCCATAGTTTTGGGTTTGTTCACCCACATGCCAATCATGAGTTTTTTTGTGAATATATCCATATATATTGAAAAATTTAATTTCTTCATGATTTCTTGATAAGTGTTCTTGAAGTTTCCTTATCGATTAAATTTTGATGTAAGATTCTACTTGGGTAAACTTCAAACGACCATAAATATCTCTTATAATATAAAGAGTTACGTGGCCCATAATCTTTAAAATTAAAAGTATTTAAATCTACTTTCCAATTTCTGAGTAAAATGATATGACCATTTTAATAACCTGATACAGTGCACTTACGAATTAGCCGACCGGAAAATATTAAAAAGGGTCGCTTTTGTCTTTTACCTTCAAGATAGCCCTAAATGAATTTCTTGAATAATAAAAGGCCCAAATCCATCAAATTTTCATATTTTAATCCATCATTATCTTCTCTCTCAAACTCTAGGGAAAAACCCTAAGAAAAAATCAATGTAAAAGACTCCATTCAAGATTCTTTCAATCTTTTTCAAGAATCTTCTTCAAGGTAAGTCTTTCTCCACGAATTCCATTATTTTCAATACAAATTCCTCCATACAATTATGAATCACAAATGAAAATCATAATTCTTGGCCAAAGAGATTTCAAGAAACTAATTCAAGAATCTAAAAAAAGGTTTTCTTGATCGTTTACCTTCAAGCTATGGTTTAAAAACTTATAATCAAGTTCTTCTCCAAGATTCTTCAATAACCTTGTTCTTCCACGTATGTAAGTCTATCATAGTGTTGGACTGTTCGTCCTCATGCCCTATATCTTCTTTCAAATTAGTAAAAGAGAAATCTATGATTCTACCCCTAGATTTGAGTATTCTTGAGAAATGTTGATTTGAGTTTTTAAGTTCTTGGTTCTTTTAAAAATTATATTCCTAATTATTGAGTTTTTATATTTTTATTGAGATCCTTGAGTTGATTTGTTCATATATATAATTCAGCATGACCCCTATTTTGAGTTATAAAACTTGAGAAGTTTTCAAAGTATGTTCTTATGTTTTAAACTATCTTTTGAGGAAGTAAGTATGGGAATGAGAAGAGTCATATACATGAGTTTCATATTATTATTTAAACCCTTGAGTCGAGATGTTTATTCCCATAAATTCCGCATGAACTCCATCAATTGTGTATCTTTAAGAGGAGTAGTATCTTCAAATTTCAAGTCTTGAGTATTGAGTTCCTAAGCATTTTGAGATTATATTTCTAATCATGGGGCTACTACATGTTACCCATAAAAGTCCTTGAGTTAATTATCTCTAGCCTATAATTCTGAATGACCCCTATGAGTCGAGCAGTCTTGAGATGAGAGGTATCATTCAGTCCTTGAGTTGAGTAATTCATGTCCATAATTTACCATGAACCCTTCGAGTCGAGCATTCTTTAGAGAAGTAGTAACATTGACTCCTTGAGTTCTATAGTTTTTGAGTTCCAAGTATTGAGTTCTATACATGATTATTGAAAACCTTGAATTGAGTCATTCACGTCCATAATTCGGCATGAACCCTATTTTAAGAAGTATTTTTACAAATTGTTTTAAAGACTTAAAACTGAGTTGAGGAAGAGTAGAGCTGAGTTCATTTTCTTTAAAATGATATATGTGAATTAAGTATTCCCAAGAGTAAATGCTATTACCTTTAAGATGAGAGGAAACTAAGATTTCCAAAAGAGTTTTGAGAAGCTTAAGTACCATATCTTTTAAGAGAAATATTTTGGAGTAATAATCTCAAAACACAGAAAGAGTTATGCTTTTAAACATATGAGCTAGTATATTTTTGGAGTAGTATTGAGCGTAGATATAGGGGAAAGTTCATCCAACTCACAACCCCCATTAACCATGTAGCCAACGTGGGTAGAAAAAATAATACTTTTCATATTATTCCTTAATGCTTTTTAGCATAGACTAGTGGATCCACTTAGTAGTAGGTTCTATACCCCAGAAAAAATAAAGGACAGTTCTCGCAGCATGGGCTAGACGATGTATCATCACATAGCTCATAGTGATGGTTTTCGATTAGAGAAACTCCCACACAGTTAAATTGTACTTTTATATACAAATTGAGTTATTATTGTATTATTCAATACAATTGGGTTATTATCTACTGTTTTAAATTTTTTGTATATATTTCATCTGTATTGTTGTTTTATCCGTTAGTATCTTGAGTTGAGTATCTTGAGTTGAGTACCTTTGAGTTGGGTATCATATCTTTGAGTTAAGTATCTTGAATTGAGTACATTTGATTTGGGTATCACATCTTTGAGTTGCGTATCTAATCTTTGAGTTGAGTATCTTATTCTTGAGTTGAGTTTAGTTGAGTGAGTTAAGAAGAGGTATGTATGTTTCCTTTTTGTCAAGTTCAAACTTATATTTATGCTTTAGAATTCCCCTTACATGCTCGTACATTCCATGTACTGAGCCATTTGGCCTGCATCATTTCATGATACAGATACATGTATTCAGGATCATCAACATGCGTTTCATTGAGGTCATATGATATTCCAGTCAGCTTTGGTGACCCTTCTTATATTACGGAGGACTTTACCTTTACCTTGTAGTTAGTAGTTTTTAGATGTCGTGGGTCTTTTCTCGATATCTTTCTATAATAGTAGAGGCTTCATAGATAGACAGAGTTGAGGAGTTTCTGTATTTACTTTTATTTTGAGTATTGCACAGACTTTTAAAAAGGTTAAGTATTTGAGTTTAAAAAAAATTAATTCAGTTTTATGATTTTGTATGCTTGAGTTAGTCTTCCACTTGTAGCCAACCAGGATGAGGGTTTTCTTGGGGACCAGCAATGGTTCTCGAGTGCCGGCCACGTCCAGGGTGTAGGCTCGGGTCGTGATAAACTTTGTATCAGAGCATAGAGTTTAAGTGTCCTAGGGTGTCTATGAAGTCGTGTCAGTAGGATCTTATTCATTGTTGTGGGCTCCCAACTTCTATAAACGAGGGACTATAGATATTTTATAAAAGTTTCCATTATTTCATACTCTAAATCGTGCAATAGAGCTATGTCATAGAGATTTATTCTAACTTGTGCATTTTCATATCCATTCGACTACCCCTCATACTAGAGGTGGTTGAAAAGCAATGTGTGTTCTTTTTCGATGAGTTTCTCTTAGCAAAGTATTGAGGAAGTCATGAGACTCCAGAGGGGCTTGAGAGAAGTACAAGAGTGAGTTAAGTGTTGAGTTTGAGAAAATGCACTATTTTAGTTGAGATATTTTTGAAGAAGTATGTTTAGAGCTTGGGTAGTATTTTCATCCCAAAAAGGTAGCATGAGTTAAGAAATTATAAGCAACAGTAGTGAAAGTTCCTAGAGTTAGAGGAAAGCATGCAGAGGTTCAGTAATCTATGAAACGGAGATAGTGATGGGGAAAATTATTTTATTGCCATCATGTACCCAGTCAGTTATAAGTGATGATTTCCTTTATGAGTGGAATAAGGAATAATTATATTGTAGAGAGTTTTCGATAGAAGGAAAAGGAATAGTTACTAGTCATGATGAGATAGAGTATAGATTAACCAAAATAGAATTGATGTCGATGTGCCATCGTGTTAGAGGAGAGTAAGTTCATTTATTGAATAAGAGAACAGAGTATTCATGAAGTGATAGATCTAAGCTAGGCTTATGATTTGTTTGAGAGTGTCATGATGCTCAGAAGGTTATAGAACCGATTAAGTAATGATGTACAATATGGGAACAAATAGTACTTAATTTGTGAAGAGGGGGATGTAGACCAGTTTAGAAATGATGGAATATGTCCATAGCTTCCAAGTGTCGGATTTAGACCTAAGGGGGAGATGATAAGATTTAAAATCAAATCAAGTGTCGAGAAAAAAATAATGATGAGCTAAAAAAAGTCTGGGAGATATATCTTTTCAGAGGTCCTTTTAGTAGAGGAGTGATGATAAGAGGAGGAGATTAATGTTCTCATCGTGATAATGATGGTGTGATAATTCCATCTCAGGTTATAAATGAGTAGGAAGAAGAGGATGAGGTTTTACTATTAGAAATAGCTAATTGAGAGGAATGCGGGAAATTCTAGTTGGTATTGCAGATATAAAAAGAGTAACCCTGTTCCATACCCAGTCCAGCCGTCATTGAGGTCGAATGAGCCCAATGGGGAGATATTTTAAAACCTCATAAATTTTTTGAACTAAGAGTCGAACCATCCTTCGTTGTGAGTAAGATTTTATAGAAGAATTTAAAATTTTCTTAAGTGTTAAGATCACAAGATGTAGCACCTTTAGTTCCAAAAAGAACTAAAGAGAGTTTATTCAAGTCATTCCTAAGTTCATCTAAGTTTTGGATCAACTTCAAACGACCATAACTTTCAGTGCATGATGAGATAGGAGACCCATAAGATATCAAATGAAAGATATCTGAGTCCTGTTTCCAACGCCATAAAGTTTGCTAATTTTTAATTTTGTATGAGGGAGATATGCCCTTTTGAAGTCAGGTTGTCCATTTAAGGAATGTTACCCAAAAATAGGAGGGGCATTTTAGTATTTTCCTTACCCCCACTTATTCTAACCGCAAATTTCACCCAATTAAGGGTCTAAACTGATTAGAATCAGTTTAATTCCTCCCCAAAAGTGTTTAGAATTTTAGAGAGAAGATTCAAGACGGGAAAATTTTCAAAGTTTCAAGCGTTCGTTCAAGAAATTCAAGTTTTCGCCAAAAACCTAGTTCTTTGAGGTATGTAAGCTTCCATAGTGTTGGATTTGTTCACCCACAGACCAATAATGAGTATTTTTGGTGAATCTATTCATAAATATTGAGCAATTTAATTTCTTGGTGAGTGTTCTTTAAGTTTCCTTATTGATTTAGTTTTGATGTAAGTTTCTATTTGGGTCAACTTCAAACGACCATATCTCTTAGAATAGAAAGAGATATGTGGCCCATAACCTATCAAATTATTTGAATCTACTTTCCAACCCCATCAATTTCGCGTCAATCCAATTTCTGACTAAATAGTTATGACCATTTTAAAAGCCTGATACAGTGTTGTTACGAATTAGCCGATGGGAAAACATTAAAAAGGGTCATTTTTGTCTTTTTACCTAAAAGAAAATCCTAAACGAATATCTTGACTAATAAAAGGCTCAAAACAATGAGATTTTCATCTTTTAATCGTTCATTCTCTTCAATCTCAAACCATAGGGCAAAACCGTAAGGAAAAATCAAAGTAGAAGACTCCATTCAAGATTCTTTTAATCTTTTCAAAGGTAAGTCTTTCTCCAAAAATTCCATTCTTTTCAACTAAAATTCCTCCATACAATTCTGAAATATTAATGAAAATCATAATTCTTTCTCATAGAGATTTCAAGAAACTAATTCAAGAATCTCAAGAAAGGTTTTCTTGATCGTTTACCTTCAAGCTAGGGTTTCAAAACTTCTAATCAAGTTCTTATTCGAGATTCTTCAAAAACCTTATTCTTCCAAGTATGTAAGGCTATCATAGTATTGGACTAGTTCGTCCTCACGCCCTACATCTTCTTTCAAATCAGTAAAAGAGAAATTTGGGATTCTACCCGTAGATTTGAGTATTCTTGAGATAAGCTTATTTGAGTTCTTGAGTTCATGGTTGTTTAAAAAAAAAATCAAATGATTGAGTTTCTATATTTTTATTGAGATCCTTGAGTTCATTTGTTCATGTCTATAATTCAGCATGAACCCTATTTTAAGTTATAAATCTTGAGAAGTTTTCAAAGTCAACACTTGAGTTTTAAACTGAGTTTTGAGGAAGCAAGTATGAGAATGAGAAGATTCGTATACATGAGTTCCATATTGTTATTTAGACCCTGGAGTCGAGTCATTCATGCCCGTAAATTCCGCATGAACTCCATCAGTTGACTATCTTTGAGATGAGTAGTATCTTCAAGTTCTATGTCGTGAGTATTGACTTTGTAATTATTTTGGGATTATATTCCTAATTATGGGGCTACTATGTAACACCCGGAAAACTAGTAGGTTAAACTAGAGCCTTACATAGGGGTTCTAGAGCTTTACATGGGGGTTAGATTTATAAAAATGACTACCCATACTTAGAATGAGGGGTTTAGGGGATAAACATTAAGGTAAGACTCCTTAAAGACAAAATAAAGGGGTCCTTGAGGAGGACCCTAAAACATCCCCAAAATCTGCCCCAAGGCAGTGACCCACGATGGGGAATCACATCCCGTGGGTCCACCCATGCCTCGTGGGGGAGAGCCGTGGGTTGTGGGTCAAGACATGCAACCATGATCCAGTGCCTTCACCTACGGAGCACCAGTATTCCCCGAGACCCACCCATGGTCCGTGGGTCGGGGTCTCGTTGGTTGGGCAGTTTAGTCATTAGGTCGGTTAAGTTAGGGGGGTTTGGGAATATTCTAGAATTAATTATTTATTAAGTAGGGACATTTTATTAATAATTAGGCCACCTATATAAACCTATTAGACCCCTAAAGTAAGTCAAATAATTCATTATTTTAGATTCACCAAAGAACCCAATTCTCTCCAAGAAGTTCTCTCTCTAGAAATTGAAGAACAAGAAGAAGAGGAAAAGCAATATAGGTCAAATTCTTCCATTGTTGCAAGAATTATGAGGGCTTTATAATCAAGGTGTGTTAGCTTATTCATCTATGGATTCTTCCATCCAAAGAGCCCCCTAGATTTCCCCCAATTGTGAAGATGAACCCAATTCTAGCTAGGGTTTCTACCTATTTTGTGGGTAGTGTTGAGTATGATTCCAATTGAGTGGCTAGTACTTGTTTATGATTGATTTAGTATTGTATTATGCTATTATGAAGATATTATATGTTTTCCATGGTTAACCTTAGTCTAATCGATGAAATTGATAATATGTGGGTTTATACCATGAACGGTGAAATTTAAGACTTAAGGATGATCTTCTCTAATTGATGTTGTGAGTAGTAATTGTTCAAGAATAGAAACATGTAAACATGAATTGAACAAGATTATGGTATATATGATGGATCATGACTAGTAAACCATGAATATGAATGATGTGTATCGTGACCAACGACACTAACTACGGTTTGAGTGTCTACGATCGTCGATAATATAGTAACCCAACCGAGGGTTGGGATCGTGTCCCAAGGGAGCGGTTTTGAGAATTCATAGAAAAATAAAATCTAGTTCTAACTAGTTGTAGCTAAAGAAATTAATGATTAAAATCATTGTAAATCAAAAGGGGGACACAAAAGTGTCAAATATCAAATTGGGGTTTTGTCACAAGTATAGCTAAAACAGCAAAAATAACAAGAAACTCAAGTATGGGGACGAGTTCTTGGGGTGTGACCGCAATACAAATTGAGATAAATAGTTGGGTACATGCTTTCGATAGAAAATTTGTAAGATAATAGAGACTAGGCTAAGCTTTATATGGAAATAAATTCCCTCTCGAGCAACTTACTTCGTTTCAAATGCATTCCTCTCGAACACTAATTTGCGGGAAGAAGACCAACCTACGCCTTACCCCACTCACTCTCTCGAGCTGAGTGTTAGGATATGGGACTAGGGCTCACTCTCTCGGACTGAACCTCATGTCGACCCACTCCTTAGGCCATCAGTCTAGTGGTCTTGTTTTCGCGACCTCCCTCTCGGGTAAGCCGAAAACACATAGGTGGCTTTGTATTTGCAATTACAAACCCATTAACTTAAACCACAACCACTAGGTCTAATCACCATTAAAATACATCTAACGTACCAGAAAGCAAGACCCAACAATAATATCAACACATATTTGCTAAATCACACCCCAAGAATGGGGGTTTTTAGCCACACATAAAAAAATAACAAAATACCCCTAAAAGGATAATGAAATCAAACGGGTATACAAAATTAAACCTTGATTTAAGCAAAGGAAGATGAATAGAGAAGACCCACTTCCAACTTGGGGAAGATGAACTCCTTTCTTCAAGTTTCCAAAACCCTCTCCAAACTTGAGAGTAAATTAAAAATAGTACTAAATTCAAAATCTGATAATACAAATATAATACTAAAATCTGATACTAAGCTATAACTCTCCACGAGTATTTATAGTTTTCAAAAATATGTGTTGATGCGGATGACTCGGCGACATTAGTCGGAATCACCGATCAACTCGGCGATTCACCTTTTGGTGTAGTTCATCGCCATCTTGCACCGTCCTTCGTCGTCGGGTCTGTGTCATTAGGTGACATAGTACTTCTTCGCGGAACTATTCAGTTACACGCCGATTGCTCCCTTTTTCTGCCGACTGGATCCTTTCCTTCAGGGCTCAGCACACTGGAACAAAAGGCGAAGTGAGACCCTTTGGCGATACTCAGGCCTTCATTTTCTTGTTCTTTTCAGCCTTTTGGTTCCTTTTTGCGCCTAAGTTTCCATTCTTCCACTCAAACTTCAAATACCTGAAATTTAAGCATTTTCATCATATATTGAGATAAAATAAGCATTTGAGGACACTATTTCTATTAAAATAAAGCCCTAAATGAGTCCAATCTGTGGACTCATCAACACCCCCAACTTAAACTTTTGCTTGTCCTCAAGCAAACTCAAGTTCAGCTGTTCAAAAAGGATGTCTAAAATAGTGCTACACAATACTCAATCATGAATGTACACAACAAGACTTCAAACTACTTATGCAAAGATTCAACTGTGTACTCAAAGATTCAAGTTATGACACACCAATATCAAAGATTATCATGTTCACAATACTTTCTACTAATGTATGTTCAAGCTCAACGAAAGTATCTAAATGGCCTCACACAAAGATTATTCCATATTCACACATAGAGGCTACTCAATTTAAGACCAGAAATCTGATGCAACGCTCACACTCAAAAAGAGGAACACAATGCATGTTTTCACCCATAGGTTTGCCCTTATATTCCAATCGACTTTCGATTCGGCTTACACAAGATCAAAAAGGTCTTTTCAAGGCTTGTAATGGGGCTGAGTGTAAAGGTATGCTCATTTTGGATCAATAACTTCTTCATCCTTGTGAGATGTGGTATTCTCAAGGCATCCCCTTCTTTTCCTTAATCGATTTTTTTTCTAGTGTTTCTAGGTCATCTTTTCATTCATCTCCACGGATTGCTTGGAAACCCAATTTCTTTTGTACTTTTATTCCACAACTTTTCTTTTTCACTTTTTTATTTTTTATTTTTATTTTTATTTATTTATATGGAGGGTTTCCATTTTTCGACAACACCATGGGTTAAGGGAAACTTTTTCTTGCACTTCTTGACTTCTCTTTTTCCTTTACACCCCCAACTTAGGATTTTGGCCTAAGTTGCCAATTTACTAAATCACAAATCTAGAGGATTATAGGTAGTGGGTTAAGTAAGGTCTAGGGTTCGTCAAGATTCTTCCAAAGAAAGGTAAGGCTCAAGGGGTTTTCAAAAGAGTTTCACATGCTCACGGGTAGGCCACAAAAGATGTATATGTCAAATTGGCTCACACTCTTCAAAAGTTGCCTAAGATCATCTCAAGAGCACAACTGACTAAATCAATCAGACTAACGGGGAAAATTCTAGGTTTAATCATGCAAGGTTCAAAGTAAGCTCATCACAAAAGGCATCGACACTTAAGTCAAACAAGACTACACATTTTCACTAGTGTGCAACGGTCAATACAAGAGAATCAATTCGATAAATGGCTAATCACAATAAGATGCAAAGAGTTCACATATTGTCTATGCAACTTCATTTGGTCTCGTCGTAGCCGCACATTCATGTTCGTTCGATTAGGAGCACTATTCAAGTCATCAATATTGATCGGAATTGAAACTTAAATTTTTTAAGAGAACAACCAGTTTCAACAGAAGCGGTGGCGAAATTTTTTGAAAAATAATTTTTTTTGGAAGGGTCAAAATCATTTTTATAATTTAAAACAAAAAGGAGCCATGAGCTCAAACATCCACAGAAACACAATATATAACAAGAAACAGACAACCCAAATATACAAAAGACGAATCACAAATAGAACACAAAAGGTGAGCCTCACCCCACCACAAATAAAAGCATTTGTCCTCAAATGCAATTAACGCATAATCTGAAAGGCAAAATAAAGAAAGACAGAAAGGGAGGTTAAGAGGGGATCCTGGCTAATATGTCGCTTCATCTGTCTGGGCATCAGTACTCGGAGTGACCCCTAGAAGAGCCAGCTCCATTGGATCCATCGGCAAGAGACTTTTCCAAGGAATCTTGCACAACAAAATCTATCATGATTTCTTCAGTCTCGGCTATGTCGTCCACTGTACTTTTCTTACATATCTCATCGTCAGTTTCTGCCTCTAATTTAGGATCAACTGGATGCCCCATTCCATCTCCATGTCCTATAGTAGTTTGAGGCATTTCCGGCATTTCTGGAATCTCTACTGTTCCAAAGACCATGGACACATCGGTGGACTTCATGTGGTCTATCTTTTCACAGTTTAGCAATGACAACTTATAAAGCTGTCACCTCCTCTGTGGATCCTTGGTTGTGCTCACACACCACTATTCTGGCTGCTAGGGCATCAATGGTAGTGCTAAGAGGTGTCACAACATCATTCAAGGCAATTTCAATCATGCCTGGAACAGAGGCCTCTAGGCGAGCATCTCAACGATCAACAGAAAGAGCCAGCTGTCCCATCCAAAGTAGGGACGCCCGGGTGAGTGGAAGTCGGGATTCAGCAGCAACAGTGGTGGGTCTTGGCAATCATTCCGCAGCAGAAAAACCTAGAGAATCAGCGGGAGTAACAGTGGTAATGGATATACCTGAAGGACCAGGGGTCGGAGTAGACAGTGGTGCCTCTGCAGGCGATGATTCTGTGTTTACTAGCTCCATCGATGGTGCCTTTTTCCTTTCTTCCTGATCCTTAAGATACTCGGCTTCGATTCTCCAGATATCAGTAGAGGCTGTGGGCATCACTTCTATATCCTTCTTGACATCTTGAGGCACCTGGGCTCGTTTGCATAATTCTGTGATCAAGACTGGAAATGAAAGTGAGGTTCGACTCTGTCTTGCATGCATGAGTATCTCTGAAGCAATGATTGTACCCAAGTTTATCTAAGTCTCCTCTATGAGACAACCTAGGCAAGATGACTTGGGAAGGTGAAGGATCAACTCATTTTGGGATTGCATAATTGTACTGCTGATAAAACCGAACCAGAACCTTGTGGCTATGTTTAGTTCTTTCTTTTCAATCGGAACTCCTTCTGCCACCCACTTTGGAGTTTTATCTGCAATTAGTTGGGCTAAGCACTCTTTCATCACATCCAACTTCTTTGTTCTGATCAAGTACTGACAGTGATCCCCAATATTTGTGGGCATTCCAAGACTGCATTGATTTCCTCATTATCACACTTCACTCTCCTGCCTCTGACAACCACATAGCTAACTTCTATGAAGGTTGCTGCTAGTTGATTTTGCTGGGTATTTGATAACGTTCAAATATACTTCTTGAAAAGAAATATAAACGATCGTATGCAATATATTTACCCAACTATGAGTCGGGGTCGATCCCACAAAGAATATGAAAGAATATTATCAATAGCAAATATTTAACTCGATAGTCGTTATATAAAAATGGGGGGATTTAAATTAAAATAAAATAAAAACAATAAAAAGATAATTTTGAACTAAGTATTTATTTATATTCAGATTATTAAAAGTAACTAGGAATGTGTTCCCCATAAGCTCATAACGCAGTAATCCTAATAATACTAATCCTTTTCTAGTGTATTACATGCAAAGTGATAAGTTAGGTATCTCTAAATCCTTGGTCCGGTATCTAGAGAATTTCACCCCGCACCTTGGTCCCGCTACGTGTGTATAATTTACTAACCCTTACCTCATATTAGACATCATAATAGATGTTTGGATTAGTTATTACATCACACCAATCGACACTAGCCTATTAGATAGTATCACACTAAATCTATGTTGATAATTCTTTTCTTTTTGATTACCTCCTTGGTCCGACAAGTAGCAACAA
>JAJOOS010025606.1:0-26673 GCA_029582725.1 Solanum chiquidenum
GAAAATGAAACAAGTACAATATGGGCCCCACAAATACAAATGGCAGCCCAAAAAGGCATCACACAACTGACACTATGTGCGCCTCACCCATAATAAAAATTTTCTTAATCTTTGGGAAGGTAAATAGTTCTACCTTTCACTTCAAATTTTTTTATTCAATTTTTTCTAAATACTTTAATAAGAAAGGGAAAAGGGTTCGAAATATATCTGAACTTTTATCAAAATTGTTGTAATAATATCAAACTTTGAAAATGACCTTTTACCCCCTACACTATTTAATAGTGTATTTTAATGGTATATATGTGTCCACATGGACACGTTACTATTTATAATGATGCAATATTTATGATGTCCATGTGGGCACAGATATACATTTAAAATACACTATTAAATAGTGTAGGGGGTAAAAGGTCTTTTTCAAAGTTCGTATCGTTACAACAATTTCGGTCATAGTTAAGATATATTTCAGACCTTTTCCCCAATAAGAAAATATGATTATCTTAAACTTTATGTAGTTCAACTCGAAACAATAAACTTACTAAAAATGATTTTTAATGTCAATAAATACACATTGACAAAGAGCTATATTATTTTTATCGATATTAGTGAATTGTCATTGGATTTAATGTTACTATAAATTTTAGGGACATTTACAAATAATGTTATTGCTAGAGCTGTCAATATGGGCTAACCCACCCCATCCGGGCTAACCCATACAGACTTTGAAATTTAACGGGTCAGGCCGGGCTAGCCCATTTTTGGTGTGGGCCAAAAAATGGTCGGCCCAGCCCACAAGTACGTGGGCTACGGGCTTTGCCGGGCCAACCCTTTTTTTTTAAAGTATATTTTTTTAATTTTTTAAATTAAATTATTATTTAAAAATATTATCATAAATATCACAAAACAATATTACATGGTGTTAGTGTTACTACTTGTTAATCAAATCCACAAAATAAAATTATCTTTATAATATTTATTAAGTTTGATTTCAAGTAAAAACATAAATAGCTAAATAGAAATATTAACTTAATTGTTTTCCAATGATCATAATAAAACCCAAAAATTATGACAATATTCCATAGGCTACGGCCTATGTAGTGATTCCCTAAATTTTTTAGGGAATTTTAATTTTATGTAGTGCATATTTAATAAACATAATTTGTATTTAAATTGTAATATTTCAAACTTTAAACAAATTTTGAGTTTAGACTCTTGTTATTTTTAGTATTCTATTTTATTTTTATTTTTTAATTAATTTTTATTTGTCCCACGGGTCGGCTCTATCCTTATTTCTCAAGCCCTACAAATCGGCAGACTTATTCAGACCGGGCTAAAAATCCATTTTCTTAAATGGGCTCTAAAAATCATAGTCCAACCCTATCAAATCACGTGTTAGGCTAGGTCAGCCCAATGGGCCTAACCCATATTGTCGGCTCTAGTTATTGCCACTAGCTAAATATACATATTTAATGATAATTAAACTATTATATTAATTAATTGTTACTCAAGATTATTTTTATTGTAGTGATTTGATCCTTCCATAGATAGTACTTTCTCTGTCTCTAATTACTTGTCCACTTTTTCTTTTTTAGTTGTTCATAATTACTTGTCCATTTCTATAAATCAAGAAAGGACAATCTTTTTTACCTATTATATCCTCAAATAATTACTTTGAAAGAAGTAAAACTTTTTGAAAATCTTAAGTTTTTAATTCATCCACTTCATAATTAATGGGGGTAAAATGGTAAACTCACTATATTAATCATTAGTATTTCTTAATAGGTGTGTCAATTCAAAAGTGAACAAATAATTAGGGTAAGAGGAAGTATATTGCTATAACATTGATACCACTTTTTTATATCATTAAGGGGAGTTTGGTATGTTGGACATGCGTAAATAGATTAGATAGGATTGTTTTATTTCTTATTTAATTATTAATTTAAGATAATTAAGTTATATTAAAATTAATAATTAGTATCAAAATAAGTTATTAACATTTTTTATACCTTATTTGATTATCAATTCTAAGATAATTAGGTTATATCAGAGAAATAGTAATTAGTATCGAAATGAGTTATTAATTATGTCAGAAGGTCAAATAATAATATCAAAATATAATATCTCAAGACAATTATAAAAATACTCCAGAAGTTTCCTCAAACCCCTTTTCACTAAATAAGATAGAGAGATTAGATGTGGTGCGGTAAATAGAGGTTCTCTTTCCTTAATTAAAGGTCTCGAGTTCAAGTCATGATATGTAAAGGTCCTTGAGTGGAAGCACTTCTCCACAAATGAAGTCTTACGCAATACATAATTAAATAGTCAAACTTCAATACAGATGTCGGATGAAAAAAATTAGATGATACACCCCCTAATTGTTTAAAGAAAACCAGAAATAGGCCAGAAATAACATAGGCACTCCTTAAACTACAACAATTATTGTCAGATATGATTATGTCTGATCATCAACTGCACAAATTTAGGAATGAGATAATAATTTTTTGCTGTCTACATTTGATGATTAGAAATGCTAAATGCTTATATCACTAATTTATTTATCTTTGTATAAATACAGTATATACTACTTCTCTATTTTAAATATTTATTTTAGACCTTACTTATACAATTTTCTATGATAGTCTGGTTGGCCTAACTTTTAAATCTGCTTATTTTTATCACTTTGAAAAATAGCCATTTTTATTTATTTAATCAATTTCAAAACTACTTTTATCATTATTAAAATAACATTTTTTTGCTTGACTGAATTTTCAAAAAGTGGTTCCACGAAAAAAAGTAATTTTTTAGCTTATGCCAACTTCTAGACAAAATCACTTATTTTGTTTCTATAAATTAGGTCAAACACCTCAATCTTTTAAACTAAGCATCTTTTTGAAAAAAATTAGCTTTAATTTCTCAAAAATTATGTAACCTAATTATTTTGAATTAAGAAATCATTTCATTAAAGAAAACAGCTCAAAAATCTTCATGACTGCATGGTTTCATAATGATTAACACAATGGCGCTAATTGTTATGATACTCAATTAATATTCTAATACTGCAAGATTTCATATTAAATACCTTAATTAAACATGTAATATATAAATAATACGAAAGTAATAAAAGTAGGGAAAATTTTCTCTAAAAGTTGATCGAAAGGCTGTTAAAGTCTGAATTGCTTTCTGAAGAGGGGACATCAATTAATTTTTTTGAGCAAGAGAGGGCCGGTACCCCATAATTACAAGACCAATGTGGGGTTTAATTTGGGTTAAATTAACAAATAGTCATTATTCAACAGATGCAATTGATGAAAATAATCACTATATGAAGGAATTTTGAAGGAAAAATAATCCAATTAGACAAACATTCCTACCATATTTATTAATTTTCTCTATAGTTTGAAATAATTACATATTATTTCATTAATTAATAATTTCATACTAGATTTCCAGTCAAATTCACTTAGATATATGTATTTTTGCTACCAGATACATTAAAATAGGAAGAGAGGTAAGCGAGAGAAGGAGAGAGTCGAACGAGAGAAGAAGAGAGGTGAGTGAGATCCCCAGATACATGTGAATCTCACTAGATAAATGTATATGGTATATCTGATATAGGGAAAGAGGAGAGTGAGAGCGAGATGGGAGAGAGGCGAGTAAGAGAGTCAGATACATGTGAATTCACGTGGATACAATCTATCTAGAACAAATTACACCTAATTTTGACATCATGTATTTGAGATACATGTATCTAGACGTATTTAGACACACTAAATACATGTATCCAAAGTCCAAAATCCGGCAAGATTCGTAATATTGCAAACTAACGTGAATCTAAGTAATTATCTCCTAAACTAGTAGGATTTCTGTAAGTTACCCCTATTTAAATTTCATAGGTAAATTTCAAATTATATATATAAGAGTATGTGCAAGCATAGATCCAATATATGTCACTTTATCTATCTCAATTTATGTGGCACTTACACATTGAGAGTAACTTTTTTATATGTTGTTAATTATTGTAATTTATAGTACTTTTTACGTAATTTGCAAATAATATATGTTACTTCATTTGTCTCAATTTATGTGATACAAATGAAATTTTGAGAGTCAAACAATTTTTTAAATAAAATAAAATATTTTAAGTTGTTAATTATTGTAATTTATAGTACTATTTTCTCATAATTTTCAAATACATAATATTTTATTATTATTTTAAAAAATAAATAAATACATAATATACTAAAGAAGAAAGTAAAATAAACAAATTTGAAATGGACATAGTACTAATTAAATATATATATATGAAATTGAAATAGAAGGACAAATTAATCAATTCACCGATTGACCCTAAGCAGTGCACATTCTCTTCTAGTTACTTCAGTTGCCTCAATTTATGTAGCACATATAATATAAACTTAGGAGAGTCAATCAAATTTTTGTATATTTTTTAAAATATTTTAATTTCTTAATTATTACAATTTATAAGACTTTTTGTATAATTTATCAATAATATATATTATTTTCTTTGTCCTAGTTTATGTGACACAATTGAATTTTTGAGAGTCAATCAAGTTTTTAACATTTCTAAAAAATATTTGAAGTTGTAAATTATTGAGATTGTAATACCTTTTTTTTGTGGTAATTTTCAAATATACAACACCCTAAAAAGAAAAGTAAAATAAATTAATTAAAACAAAGAAAACACTAAATATAAATTGAGGAGATCTCTGTAGTACCATTTTTTTCTTAATTTATAAATTCAAATAAAAGTAAAACAAATAAATTAAAATGAAGAAAACACTAAATATAAATAAAGGAAATTCAAACAGAATGACAAATCGGTCAATCAACTAATTTACCCTAAGTTGCGGATTCCCTTCTATATAATAGAGTAATATCCTAAAAAGTTTCTTATAAAATTTGAAATTGTACAATAATAGCTATTATTTTCAACCCGAAATGACTAAAACCAATATTAGAATTTTGGAAGGAAAAAAAATGATTGAGAGGGTATTTGACCTAAAGCTTATATGTTTGACCTAAACTAATGTGAATCTAAGTAATTAGCTCCTAAATTAGTAGAATTTCTGTAAGTTATTCCTTTTATAAATTTCAAATTATATATATACTAGATATAAGAGTCTGTGCAAGTATGAACTCAATATATGTTACTTTATCTGTCTCAATATGTGGCACACATACATTTATGAGAGTCATTTTTTATATGCTGTTAATTATTGTAATTTATAGTATTTTTTACGTAATTTACAAATATTATATGTTACTTCATTTGTCTCAATTTATGTGATACAAATGAAATTTTAAGAGTCAATAAAAAAATTAAAAAATTAAAAATATTTTAAGTTGTTAATTATTTTAATTTATAATACTATTTTTTTCATAATTTTTAAATACATAGCATACTAAAGAGGAAAATAAAATAAATAAATTAAAATGGACAGAGTACTAATTAAATATAAATAGATGCAATTAAAGCAAAAGGACAAATCGATCCATTCACAGATTGAGCCAAGGCATTTCACATTATCTTCTAGTTACTTCAGTTTTCTTAATTTATGTGGCACATATTAACTTAGGAGAGTCAATCAAATTTTGTATATTTTAAAAATATTTTAAATTGTTAATTATTCAAGTTATAAGACATTTTACATAATTTATCAATAATATATGATATTTACTTTGTGCTAGTTTATGTGGCACAATTGAAATTTTGAGAGTCAATCAAATTTTTAACATTTTAAAAAATTATTTAAATTGTAAATTATTTAGATTGTAGTACCATTTTTTTCTGGTAATTTTCAAATACATAATATACCGAAAAGAAAAGTAAAGTAAATAAATTAAAACGAAGAAAGCACTAAATATAAATTGAGGAATTCTTTGTAGTACCACTTTTTTTGTAATTTTTAAATTCATAACATACTAAAAATAAAAGTAAAACAAATAAATTAAAATGAAGAAAACACTAAATATAAATAGAAGAAATTCAAACAAAATGACAAATTGATCAATCAACTGACTTGCCCTAAGTTGTGGATTCCCTTCTATATAATAGAGTAATACATATCCTAAAATTTTACTTATAAAATTTAAAATTGTACAATAATAACCAATAATAGAATTTTGAAGGGAAAAAACATGATTGAGAGGGTATTTGACCTAAAGCTTATATGTTGGTCATATTTTGATTTATATTATAAGTGGTAAGAAAGGTATAAATTTAGTAAAAAGAAGAAGAAAAAGAACAAGAATTTATTTCACTTATCCTTATAGAGAGCTAATTAGCATTTTAGATAGGTATACAACAAACAGTAAGATTAACTAACTAATTATTGTAAAATATATAGGATACATGAATGATGAAATTAGGTATTGTTCGGTCAACACATGCTATACTTTTATTTTTAATCAAAATTTTGAAAAAAATAATATAATTCTTTCAACGACAATTTTTTAAGATCACAAAATTAAATATTATTTTGATATATTCTTCATATCTTTAGTTTAAAGGATATAAATTATTATATTTTAACTTTTTAAACCCCATACAAAGTCAAAACGAAATAAATAAATGAAAACGGAAAGAATATAATTTTTTTTACCCAAATCTCATGGTCTTAAGAACTAATTACATCATATCCCAACTCTTTTTCCAGATTACAAAAATCTCTTAAATTTGCTGGAGCCCGGATACATCCCAAAACGTCCTGATACATCGCGTCTCAGTTTCAAATACTTCACTCAATGTCTCGATACATTGCGTCTCGATTTCGGATATATCACTGTCCCGATACAACGAGTACATCCCGATACACAGTGTAAAGTGATGTATTAGACCGATACATCCCGTAAAGTGATGTATCCGAAAATAGAAGAGTAAGAATTTTTGTAATTATTTCAAATGTAGAAAATCTTAAAGCATAAAGTAAAATAAGTTGTATATTTAGGTAATTTTCTTAAGAATATTACATTGTTGATTGATGGGTCCTTAGTGGATCCACAAACAATTTTGGACCAGGAGGACAAAATTATATACCATAGGTCCCAAATGTGGCACCCCAGCAGTCCAACTAGAGGTGTTGGTTTGACCAACGTTGTTTTAAGAGATAATTATAGGTCTTGCATAATTTGATCATATATATATATATATGCTATCTACACATAATATGTATATTAATAGTGTATATTAACTGTCCCAACAATATATATGTAAAAAATTTCCATTATTTTACCCTTTACCCATAATTACCCAACAACAAGAACCAAAGGTACATGTTAATTTTTAAGCCTCAAATTAAGTCCTTAGCATTATCTTGAGAATAATGATTAGAGAAGGACCATTTTATAGAATTTAAATCCACTTTTATAAGTGTAGTTTAAATTATTTATTTATTTTTTAAAAGAAAAATCTTCGCTTAGTCATTACTTTGCTGTATTTCCTTGACTTAAATAAAAGAAGTAAAAATAAATAAATTGTACTAGTTTAAAGGATATTCTTGACCTTTTTATCTTATCTTATCCCATTTGAAGAATTGCCATGAAATTTTGGAAACTAAAGCTTTACGCAGGCGATAGAAGTACCTTTCGTATTTTTATATGCTAATGTTGAGAATGCGCTTCTAAGATACTACTATCAAAACTTTTAAGAATTTAAAAAGAGTATCCGGATTAAAAGGTGAATTTTACTAAATATGTTATTTTCTTTAGTAAAAAATAAGTGAAAATAATCAAACACCTCACAAAAGCAAAATAATTACAAACATATATCCTTTACATTCATACCCTACTAAATAATTACACTATATACCTCCTTACTAATTTCGCTTAACTGATACTAAATTAGTATATATATATATATATATATATATATATACTGTATTGGTATCATTAAGGCTGATAATTTCGCTGAATTGATACTAAATCAGTATATATATACTTTATTGGTATCATTAAGGTTTCTTGTTAAGAAATTACTCATTAGTCAATGATATTTTAAGAGTATATATGTATATTGTTGTGGTATCATTAAGGTTTCGACTAATGAATAATTTATACAGTAAGATTGATATTTTTTTTATTTAAATAAAGTTATATCTATTTAATATCTTCTTTTTTTTAATTTCACATTATTTATTTATTTTCAAATATTTTTTTTAAAAAATTGACGTAATATTCACATGCAACACAAATATACTGAAACTAATAACAATAATTGTGGCGTGTATAATTTAGTACATCATAGGCAAAAATCTTAGGATGACTATAATTATCGACTTATCGTGATTGTTTTCAATTGAACAACAATGCCATGAGGGAATTGCGGGATTAAAAATCTTATAATCATGACAAAATAGAAACAACAAGTCTGACCATTGAACTATCCCTTAGAAATTATCTCTTTTTTTGTTTTAATTTTATCTAACATAATTTGATTCGATATAATATTTTTTAATATTTATGATCTTAGATATTTAAAATAAATAAATTTTTTAAAATTAAATTATTTTTAAATATATAAATATATGTTACTTTTTTCAAACACAAGCTAATAAAAAAATGAAATAAATAAACTATTAAGATGAGCGGATACTATTCTTATTTGAGAGAAGTATTAAAAACACCTCTAAATTTGACATGAATTATTAGTTTTGTCCCCGAACTATTGACAACTTTAAATGCACTCCTCCCCCTACTTGACTAACTGAACTCAAATACACTCTTGATCTTGCCACATGAGTGACATATACCCCTAAATTCTCGTCAATAGTTTAAAGTGTTTTCAACACTTCTATCACATTTTTATTAAGAGCCCCTACAAAGAGTTTTGAGACCACTTGATATGCCATGTGGCAGATCGGAGGTTTATTTAAATTGAGTTAGTCAAGTAGAAAAATAATTTTAATGCTGTCAATATTTCAAAGATAAAACTAATGCCTAGTTTATGAGTGTCTTCAATACCTCTCTCCTCTACTTTTGGATGGAGGGGTCAAGCAAATATATTTTCATTTCGCAAGCCTAAAGGATTTTGTCCAATTATAATTATAGTAACGTGCTTAACGCAAATTAGTTTAAATTTCACCCACTTAAGAATTGGAATTTTGTATATGTTGATGTTTTAGATATTTCTTATTTTGGTTTCTTTCAACAATAATATTTTCTACATTCGAAAAAAAAAAGATAAAACGAAAAGCAGAAGAAATGAAGAATATAACATGCTTTGAATTGGATAAAAGATTCCTAAAAGATTGCAACATTCTAAAATTGCAAGAATATATTTACATCAAAGCATCAATGCTTGGGAATAATAGTAAAGCTGAATGATAGTTAAAAGAGCAACCCACTCAAAACATTTACATGAAAAGAAGTGAACAGAATCATCATAAAGAATGGTGGTTATTTAACCTAACTCATTACAACAAATAAAAAATTTACCATAATTATTTAGTATTAATAATATAATTATCATTATATTATATTATAACAATATGATAAATATAGATATTTATAACTAACACTTATAAATGATGCTTGAAGGTTTTAGCAATTCTTAATACAATTACATTTACTCAATTATCGCTAAAAAAATTTACGATAATAAATATGACGTTTGAATCTTAATCAATATTCTTAATATAAATGCTAGTAAAAACTTTAACAAAATAAACTAACATTTACTATTAGGACTATACCACTTGATGTCTTGTAGTGAGTTTACAAGATAGAGCATTGTTTGGTGGGGTGAAAATTGAATTTGGTTTATAATATGATATTACACACATCACACATGTAGGTCAAATATTAAATGGACAATCTAGGGTTATAGGTCATGATATCTTCTTAGTTAATTTAAATTAGCAGAAAGGAGTTTGAAAAAGAAAGAAGTAGTATAGTAATCAATATGGTGAAGTTTAAAGGTATAATATCTGACCTCTAAAGAGTAATGTCTAGCAATGATTGTGTCTGTGAGGCATGGTCAGCATTCTTGGCTTGATAAAAACATTTTATAAGCTAATAAAAGGGGATTTTCAAACATTGTTATCAACAAAAATTAAATATTGTGGGGAAGGGGGCATAGTCATTGAGGTATACTCGTGGCTGACCATATCCACCCAACCAAAAAGTCCAAAGTGGAGATTTTCCTAAACCATGATTTTGGGTAGGTTATTATTAGAATTTTTTTTTCTTTCAACTTTATGAAGTACTAATATTTATGATTTTCTAGTCCGATTAATCTGAATTTATTTGGCATAGAGTCTACTTAATTAAAAGAGAATCATTTTTATTAATGAGTCGCATGGTGTGAAGTATGAGGTATAATAATCTTAAGAATAAAATGCAGAATTATTTAATTCTGCGTTTGGTTGGAGGTTAAGCAGTCCTGAGATTATTTATCCCACTGTTTATACCTTAGTGATGAGATAAGTTATCTCATATACATGGTGAAATAACTTATCCGAAGATATCTTATCTTGGAATAATCAATTCCAAAATAACTTGTTCCCCTTGTCCTTTTCCATTTTTGATAAAATATTTATTTTTTTCACTTTATGCATCGAGTATTCAGGATCCACTAATGTAATTAACCCAATTATTCGTTTCATGTAGAATTTACTAAAGAAGAAAGTGTTTTCTATCAAATTTTTTTATTTTTTTTAATTTAGAATTCGAACATGAAATCTCTGAGATCCAATCGATGTTACCTCACTATTTAATGGTCAAAAACATGGAATTAAAAGAATTGACAAAATTCTTATGTGTGGTTCATGCTTGGAGGATCTTAATGAAGGGACCATGTCCAGCTTCTTGCATCAACATGATTATGCTGTCCCTCATGCTATGTACACATTCTCATTCTCTTTTAAGATTTGCTTGCATTCATGAAAGCCCATCATTAGGGGAAATTTCTTTTGAGTCATTGCATGCACATGCTCCTCCTTATATCATCACTATAATTAGTC
Organism: Solanum chiquidenum; assembly: GCA_029582725.1. Taxonomy (NCBI): domain Eukaryota; kingdom Viridiplantae; phylum Streptophyta; class Magnoliopsida; order Solanales; family Solanaceae; genus Solanum; species Solanum chiquidenum. The sequence continues at coordinate 10,980 of JAJOOS010025606.1, forward strand.
ATTTCTTTGATTACACAACCATCTTGTCTCTTCAACAATTCATTTCAAAATTTTAAAATTTGGTTCCTAATTATGTATTTCATGACTTTAATCTAATGCAAAAGAGCTCTAATTAACATATTTTTACCAAAAAGAAGTCTTAAGGACTAGTTCCTTTTGACCTAGCCCTTGCCAAAACATAGCAAATAGCCAATGTAAAAGCTTAGTTCTCAAGTAATAAATATTCCAATTCAAACCAAACAAAATGAAAAGGCACCACAAAGACTTTGAAAGATAAAGGCAAAAGGTGGAGTCAACTCATAGGTGAAGCTACGATTTCAACTTTATGTGTTCTGAGTATTATAATGACGGTTTTGAGTGATAATAATTGAATTCTAAATGTAATTTTTTTTACGTATTTAATGAATTTATAACATAAATATATTGTTTAAGCAAAATCTACTGAGTTCAATCGAATCCGCATATGGACTGTCTCCCCACCCTAGAGTCAAGATTTGAGACTTATCATGAATTCAGGATTCTAATGACCCTTCAAAGTTACTGATTCTGAATTAATAACTTGTACATTTGTAATGAATATTTTAAAACATATATGTATGCAATTAGGACCAAAGCTACTAGGGTCAATCGAATCCATAATCAAAGAGATAAATATATCTAAGACATTTTACAGATATGGTCGGTAGATTTTTACAAAGAAAATATGAGGTAAAAGTGTGAAGTTGCAATTTTCAAAATTGACTTGGAATTTTTCAGGAAGTGTAGTGGACATGAGGAGATTGACTTGATAGCAATATGTGCATAGTGATGTTTTAGTGGAATTAATAGAAAAGAACATTTTCAAGTGGATCTAGTCTTCATATCCTGTCAAGATCAGCCCACTTACTTTCAAGTGGAATTGGAGAGTAATTCAACCTTAAAGTCAACTTATCCAGCCTGATGTTAGGCCCAAAATGAAATCTTGGTCCAGATCTACAGGCCCATCCACACCATGTTTCTCTAAAAATGTATTTTTCTGGAAGCACTTTTTTATCAAAATAACTTTTATTTATTGAGAAAAGTAGTTTTTGTTTGACAATTCACTTGAAATAAAAATGATTTTGAGTGAAAAAAGAAAAGAAAAGTGGATTGTATTTATACTTCGAGATATATATAAGATTAAACAACACAAATCTTACTAGTTTAGTACCTAATTATCTTTCTTTCTTTCAATTTGCATAATGGAGCATCTTACCATATTTTTCACCTCAATTACATGTATCTGTCGCGCTTCCAAATACATGTATCCGAGACAAATAATAATCAAATACATATCAATCAAGTCTAACTAGTTAAGAAATGCAACTGAAACCAATAAATTGAGGAGGAAATCGCGCTTGCAATAACTTTGCAATATTCTAGCGCATGCAAAAAAAATAAAATCAATACAATCAAAATCCTTCCATTTTTTTTGGGGAGATTCAACAAACTTTACACTTCTCTTCTTCTCCTTAATTCTTCTTTCTTCTTCAATAATTTTGAGCTTTTTTTCCTTCAAAAAATGGCGACCTTTCGAAATGTGGATTTCAGTATTTGTATGTATATGGTGTGATTTGCATGTCTTTGGAGTGACGGACTCATGAAGGGTGTCCAAGATTTAATATATATGTATGAAAAATAGTTTTTGACTTATAAATTTAGTACAATTTTCTATATACATAGTATAATTTTTCGACAAAGAGTGTCCAATTGGTCACTTTGGGCTATATGTGGCTAGGCCACTGGTGGCGAGCAAGATTTGTTATGTATCTCAAATGCATGTGAATCCACTTGGATGCAGTGTATCTAGAACAAAACACCTAATTTTGATTCCATGTATCTGAACCTATTTGAAAGCACCAAAATTAGATAAAATTTGTATTATTGCAAACTAGAGTACATAAAAACTTTATTCTTCTACCTAATTTCTTAATGTATTGAAGTCCTGGATAGTAAAGAAAAGTGGGATGCTATATTTTTAATATTGAGATTAGTAAATATGTTAATAGATTCTTGATCTATATATCTCCATTTTTGGGTGTGTGTTATATCTATGTAACCGGGACCTCTCATGAGAACTTAGATCCTAGAGTTGTGAGATATGTCTTCACCGGATAATTAGCATCTAAACTAGTAAGATTTCTATAAGTTAAACTAAGAATAAAGGATCATAGGAATATGGAAGTCTATGGGGAAATCTTGGATGATATTTACACATAATAGAACTCATAAATGCTGCATAAATCCAGTTGTGTGAAGCAATGAGTTTACCTCCAACTCAAACGCTTCTTTCTTAAGTAATACTAATCCTAAAAAGTGTTTGTATTATTATAAATATAGTCCTTTATTAAAGAGACTCAGACACCTATACTAAGAGGATAACAAAAATCAAACCATATAATGATCATTCTTATATTCATGTCTAACCATTCAAGTGTGACTGAAAGGAACAAGTTGACCAACAAGGGTTGTGGTGGAGTGGTAAGTACTCCTTCATCCTTAACCAAGAGGTCTAGGGTTCGAGCCCCCTTGGGTACGGAGTCGCCTTTGTTACTGAGCACTTTACCGGACTTCCCGGCGCGAATCCGGATTTAGTCAGGCTCCAATATGGGTACCGAACATCGGGTGGGAAATCAAAAAAAAAAAAGGAACAGGTTGGAGTACACATTTCATGTACATGTATCATATTGTTCTTCAATTCTAGTTTGTTGAGTGAGGATTGTTATTGAATTGTACCTATTTCCACCTTTTTAAAAATCATTGCTTTAGGTAAAAATCTTTAAAAAATTCAGCTCCGAGTTAAGGGTAACTCGGAGAGGACTCAATCAAAAATCTTGAAAAAATCATTGTTTTGTTAAGGATCATAGTTTAAGTGAAGTTTAAGACAAATCCTGCTAAGGTGAAGGTTGTGATTTTTCATCCTTGTGAGTCGGGTGCTTTCCACGTAAAAATCCAGTTACTTTACATTCCGCAAATTTGTTTTTATGAAACATATAAAGTATCTCTGATTTTTACCGAACTAATAGACTAAAGTATCACAAGCAAATCACCAAATGCAAGCTAATAGGGCAATTGAAACCACCCAAAGGATTTCTTCTTTGATGCTGCGATATTATTCAGTGCATAATGCAATAAATAATGTGTGTGTATACTATATATAGTACAATGTTTACACATTTCTCCCTATATCATACCCAGCTAATTTAGCTTTTACAAAGTTTTTCTTATTATTCCTCATATTGCCATTCCTACTTCTCACTTCTCCAATAGCTGAAGGTGAACATGATGTGATGGCTTTGGATCACGTATAATCATACAGGCAACTTCATGGGAGGTAAGTGGTCACAGATCTGATACAATGAGAATATGATCACATCTGTGGTCTTCTCTGAACAACATACAACGAGTATATGATCACATCTGTGGTCTTGTCTGAACGACATAAATCTTTCCATCCCTCACTACACCCTCGATGTCCTGAGGAGAGCCATATAGCTCCTCGATAGCATGTCCAGCACGAGCAATGTTGGACAGGATTGTCTGGCGGAAGTTACCATCAGTTATCAATGGGTCGGAAGAGTAATCAATTACAACTTTTTCCTCCTCATCCATTGGTACACTGCAGTAAACCAATACGTAAGCTGTTATGGTGATGCTATAAAAGTTGAAATCAAAGCATTTTGTTACAAATAGAACTGCTATGAAATTGAAGCATATGCAGTATATATGCCCTCTTGGGGAAAAATAAAGAGCTCAGATCAGGAGTGTATAAAGGGACGTGTTGTGATATATAGGGTTGCTTTAATCTTTATTGGTTGTCCTTCTGTGATATATATATATAGAGACAGAATCCAAAATATTAAGTTCCGAAAAAGCTGCATTATTCATCTACCCAAAACTAGGAAAATGGCAACTGAGTAGCTGTCTTAAAAAAGTTCACCAACTGAAAACCTATGAGAGAAGTTACCTGTCATAGAGACCAGCACCGGCATAACCTTCCAAATCTTCCCCATTGGAATCAGATCGGAAGATGATAGATCTTTTTATGAAAAGGCCGATCGGTTTGCTTGGGTAACCTAACACCTGCAAGTATTTTTAGATCCATCAGAAGATTCAGAACAAAGGTGAGAATCTCACTCTTTCCCATTTAATTACTATCAATAGAAGCCCCTACGACATCTGCTTGGACACTAAATAGCTACTCATCTATCTTAAAAATGAAGATTTCAGAGGAGGTCAGGTGGAAGGGAGGATATATAAGGGGTCTACAAAAGGTAAATGTGACTCTGGAAGATCAACAAGCACCAATACTCACTTGAGGAGAGTTGAGATCCTTTTTCTTGCAGATAAAACTCAAAGCACGTCCTGGATAAGCTCCAACAAGTGTTTCCCCAAGGCCCCTGACCACCTGTACAGAAGGAAAGACATAAGCACCCTTTTCCCTTTATGGAAGCAAACATATTCCAAGATGTCATGCTTTAGTGATTTTTTTTTATGCCTCTTGTCCAAGCTAATTTCAATTAATGATCTACCTTAATAAATATGGTTACTTGTCGAGATAATGGCAGACAGAGGAAGCAGAAATTGAGGAAGAGGACAGCTGCTAAGGTAGGATATAGTTCATTTTTTAATGTTCAATTAAAATCCAATACAATGATAAAAACCGTTGATCTGACATTACCTCGGCATATATTTCTGAGTCGTCTCCGGAAGATGGGTTGGTTGTGTGAATGACAAATGCATAATCAGCATTTATTATTTCTTGAACAAGGACAGCCATGCACAGATAGTCATGATCCAGTTTCACCTTCCTTGTGCTGAAGTATGCTCTCTCATTCCATTTTGAAGCCCACACCTGGAGAACATAAAATATGAAATGCATGTCCACCTACTGGATAGAAATGTAAACGGCGAGGAGTAAAAATTTCTTCCCTTTTATCGGAAAAGGTTATCTTGAAAAGATCAAATGATATAAATGTAACAAGTAAAATCTCCCAAGATGCCAGTATTTCAAGAAGCAACATATATATGAAATCTTTGAAAAGCCAGATACACCTAGCACTCCAAGAATGAACTCGTATTTCACGAAATCCTTGACAAACAAAGGCTTCAATGTAAAATATTACTATTTGTCAATTGCCTGCTACCTGTCACATCAAGATTTGAGCTACAGAATTACAGATATTAAGGAATGCTATAGAAGGTTTACCTTTTTTATGGCCATCCATGCTTGTTCCCACCGCTTTGGACCTTCATCACCAGGCCAAGGCATGCCAGAACCCTGCATCTTCTCCTTCAGTTCTTTGACCTATAAAAGTATGATGACAAGTGTGTTGGCCAAAGATATCAATCTTCTCTGATGTAGTAAAGCCGGATGCCTTTGAAAAAATGATCAAGGTATCTATTATCCAGGTCGTGAATTTCTTTTTATGACTAATAAACACGTCTGAAGGGATTGACTCAAAAGAAAAAACTTTCCTAGCTTGGTAGGTTGATGAAAAGAGAATTAAAGCACCCATTAGAGAATCCAAATGTCTTCTCAGCTTACAAAAGTTTCAGTAAGTTACATTAAGGAACAATAAATCAGAAACAAAGAGAATAAACAAAGATACCAATTGAGCTGGTGCTGAAAGATCTAAAACCGTTGTGCGAATTTCACCAAGAGCGCTGAAGTCTCCTTCAGATAGTTTTTTCGTCAGAATTTGCAACTCTTTCGCCACTCCCTGTGAATTTTGAAAAACAGTTCCATCAATTGATATCATTCTCAGAAACACATAAAGCAAAAGAGAGAGAGGCAGAGAGGAGGATGAGAAACCCATCTCAAATGTCACATTGTAAAGTGCCAAAGTTCGTATAAAAAGATCCCATGATCCAGGAAACAAATTGTACATTTTATCAAAAATGATTCTCTTTGCTTTATTATGATAACAGAAAACAATCTTTATTTTAGATATCTTTTTCTTTTCTCTTTTATATCCTTCTCCGTCTTAAAGATCCAATGAACCGGGAAGAGAACTGTGCAATTACCAAAAATGATTCTCTTTTATTTTGTTATGACAACTCAAAAGATCCTTATTTAGGGTGAGTTAGAATCCCACATTGGTTGGAGTATGGAATGATGGCTTGCTTCTATAGATTCAGGCAATCTTCCCATCATGTACTAATTTTTGGGCTTGAGTTAAGCTCAAGTTTCATATCTTTACATAGTATCAAAGCCTAGGGAAATCTCCCCCTCCCCCCTATTTGGGCCCCCATGTTATGTAATCCATGCTCCAATAGGGTCTGGCAATGAGTGGGATACAATCCTCCTCTCGTTGGCAAGCTTTTGGGGTTGAGTTAGGCTCAAGTGTCATATCTTTACTTAGATCTCTTTCCCTTTTCTTCTTTTCTATTTCTTCTTCTCCTTCTTTTTCTTCAACTGTTTTAGTGTACGGCTTTGCATGTGTTTCTCGCGTCAATTAATAAAACTATATACAAGAAGTACAAAACTATTAAGAAAATAGCAATTGACCTTAAAATAAATGTTATATCTTAATGATAGAAATTTCATATAGGAGGGATAAAAAGTTTTTAAAGAAAACGTGAACCTCTTTCTTTAATATTTTTAATTCTTTTGTTTATTTATTTATTTATTTTATTTACCAGAATTTAAGTAAGATTATACAAGGACAAGTGAAAATATAAATGGAAAATAAGCTGATATTGTTTTGACAAGTAAATGGAAAAGAACCTGATTTATGTCGTCTGAAAGTACTTTCTCAAAGACTCCAAATGGAAGAGCTACTGACGTAGGAATTCCCACCGAGGAAGGCACTTTTCCTTTCAGATATGCAATATTACGTGATTTAGCTCCAACCTAGATAAATCATTATCATACAAATTTGAGAAATGTGTTCCAGAATCAAGATCAGCAGCTTCAATCATTTAGGTCAACAAAAAAGGCGGAGAAATCAGTTTAGTTTTCTAATCACAGTCAATATTGCAAACCTTACCATTTCACTTGTGAATTCATCTGCTGATATTGCGTAACAACCACCAAATTGCTTTTTCACCAATCTAAGTGTTGCTGAAGTTTCAGCTTCTACCAAGTTACTTGAACTTTGGAGCTCAATCTCATTCACCTCACTATCAGATGCCAAAAAGCAAAACCAGATAAAAAGAAAAGAATAATAACCGATAAAATGCCACTCATATATATTTGCACTTTAGACAGAAATGAGTTGTGTCCAAAACAGAAAGTATTTCCTATGAAAGAGAATTTTGTTTTTGGTTCACGAGTTCATTCATCTTTCCCAAAACAAAAATTTAGAACTTTAAGGCATACATTACAAAACCGTGTTAAAGCACAAATTTTAGGATTAAAACAAGCTAAACATTTACCTGCGAAAATCATGGTCAAGGAAATATTTGTTTGACATTTCAAATAGTTAATAAGCTTTTGAGAAAGACGCACTAATAATTGAGTTTACCTATAGATTATGTCTGAAGGTGTAGGCTTTAAGAGCAAAATCCTTCCTTCCTTTGCTTGGAGGTCAGCCAATATATTGGGATCAAAGCATGTAGCAAAGCAAACCTAACAGAAGTTTCCTTCAATAATACATACATCATAAACTTATTTTAACACTCTAAACAATTTTTAATAGAAGAAACTACCTTCCCATTTCTAGCTCGAACAGAAACATGTGAAAGAACATCTGGCATGTCTGGTGTTATCAGGGCAACAGCACCATCAGGAATTTCCTCCTCTCCTTTAACAGATTTTGCTACTAAGATCGTGGGCTTCTCGTAGATTTCATTCTGAACTGAAAGCAACTCATCCACAACGACAACATATCCAACGGCTTCAACTGGACTGATAATCTGCCAACTGTTATAAGAGGAAGATAGTTGCATTAGAGAAATAACCATGTCAGAATATTCTCTCCTCTCCTCAGACACTTACATGGAAACAAAAAAGGAATATCTATTTTCTTGTATCTCTAGTTGCAATGTTCTCTTACTGATTTACAACATAAAATCTCTCTCTCTCTCTCTCTCTCTCTCTCTCTCTCTGTAAGTAGGACTTACCTATATTTCTAGACCAAGAAAATTGATCTTTTTATATTAATGCACACAAGTATACCACTCGAAACTGTCAGTTTATTTAGACTAGTAAATAGTTCATATGAGTGTGATATTCTTAACATGCTATTAACAATATCTCAGAGCATATAGAGGTATGAAAATCTAACAACCTTCCTAGATTTGCAGTTTTCCGAAGCACGGGATCGAGTCTATTAAGAAGAGAGGATAATGAAGCTGCTGATCCAGCACGTATAATTTCTTCAGTAAATATGTTCAACTGCATCCAATAATCACACAGACAAATTATTATGATATTTCTGTGCTGAAAGTGTAAGTAATGTTTTGAGTGACAGAAAACATACAGCCCATTGGTCCACCCCAAGTATTGATCCTAGATATTCGGCAGATGGCTGCAACAAGTGATGGTACCACTCTGCCTTGCTTGCAAGTGCAAGACGGGTTCTGTCAAGCACAGCTTTTGCAAATAAAGCCCAATGGTTGTCTCCACCATTGGACATTGAAAGAGCTTGATTCCATCCCTTTATAAACAAAAAGATATTTCGATCAACAGAGCTTTGTAATTGAACTTTTGTACAGGATGAAATGAAATTTTTTCAATGAATTTATATTCTTTTTTCTGCTCAAAGCAAAGCAGTTCAGACCTAAAATTATTGAATATTTAAGATAAATCAGTACATCTAGCGAAGGAACAACAGCACACTAAGGGGTCGTTAGCCTTGTGTATTACTAGTACCTTGTTTGGTACTCTTTTCCAACATATGCATAACTAATTCTTGCATTAGTTATACACTCTATTGTGTATTAAGGTTTGTATTACTAATACTACGGATTTCTAGGTATTAGCAATGCCAATAGTTTTAATGCATGCATTAGCATGATTAAAGACCCAGTTGCCCTTCAAAACCTTTCTTACATCTTTTCACCATAATAGTGGAGGGTATCTTTGTAAATAAAAATTGTATGCAATGCATGCTATTTTTAATGCATCAAACCAAACAAAGCATAAAAATAATCTACGTATAATTAATGCAAGCATAACTAATACATGCATTACTAATGCAAGCATTACTAATATACTCTATTTAGCATTATTCTTATACGCTCTACCAAACAACCCCTAAACTATTTATAATTACCTTCAAGCAATAAACAAGATCTTCATTATCGTCCACAGAGAGTGCGAGATTTTCAAGAACGAGGGAGATGAAGTACATGATTTTCTGTGAAAAAAGTAGCATGGCCGTGAAGAGAGCAACGTTAAGTTTTGAAATAATGAAACACATTTAGACAAAGAAACTTGATTTTAAAACTGTGAGAAACATTTAACATAGTGTACCTCAGGATTAGCGTTGTTCAATTCTTCATATCCCCTTTCTACTGCTGTTCTAACTGTAGAATCAAGTGCTATGTCCAAAAACAGCAGATCCTTTAGACGGTTGTTTGGTTTGAGAAGCAAGGGCCTAAGCTCCTCACGAGCCTCTAGCAATCTCTACACACAAGAATTTCAGAAAGAGAAAATTTAGTGGGAAGTACCATGTATTAAGCAAATGAAAACAGAAGTACAAGAAAGTTGGAGTTACCTCAAGAAGAGTTTCCACATTTTTATCTTCCACATGGTCTAAGACAAAATGGAGGAGGTCCTATTTGTAGGATTGATATGACATTAATCAATTCTAGAATCAGCAATACACAAATAGGATGCAGGTTGACAAGTACTACCTGAAAGCCAGATGGCAAGCCTGATACAGGATTTATCTGGACTCCAACCATAAAGCCTTCTCCCTGATGATAAGTAAGCACTATCTAAGATGAAAGTTGCGAAGTAGAAAGACTAAGTTTCTTGTAGACAGCATTACCTCAGTTTTGTAGCCCATGCAGTTTGCAATAGCAGACTCAAGATCTGCACCTGAATGAACAGCCTGCAAATGGATCACCATTAAACAGAGGTCTTCAAGCTCTATAGAAATGATCTTCGGAGGTACATGACCTAAGTCCTCTCGAGTTAAACAGATAATCAAGCACACGTTTATAAGTGAAACTTCTCCAATACACAAATGTTACTTTGTAGTTTTGATGATTTAACAAACAATGGGATCTGGTCCCACGAGTAATGCCCGTCCTAGAACGAATGGAGAACAGCTGTAAAAGCTGCCAACACTGTCATGGTTGGTGAGCGCGGGAAACGAGGACAGAGCTCTAAGCCGATGGGCTCACACTAGGTTGTTTTGTCTCTACTGATATATACCTTTGTTGACATGAAACAACCTAGTTTTTGAGTGATTCAAGAACTTTCAAAAGGCAATTACTCTCCAGCAAAAACAGCTCTCAAGAACAGCAAGGGACAAGAGTGTCTCGAGTTGTTTATTTGAAAGTCGTGTTGTGAGTCGTAACATTGTAAGATCTAATCCTAAGTTATAAAGGAACTTAGATCGTGTCATTTATATTCTCAGTTGACGATTAACATAGCTAGAGTTAGCTGTGTAGAGTATTGTTGAAGTCTATGTTAACTAGAGCTAGTTAATATAGTAGGCAACATAACTATTGCTTTGATTCATCTTGTAATAGAGTTGTTGCAAGTAGTAGGGTTGAGAGCTTAATCCTTGAGTGATTATTGGAGTGTGTAATCACGGGTTGCTTGGAGTTAATGAAGAGCAGTTGAGAAATCTTGTGTGACAGGTCGTGGTTTTCTCCTCCTTTGAGCAAGGAGGTTTCCACGTAAACATCCTTGTTGTCTTTGTGTTTTTACCTTCTTTACTGTTTTATATTGTGTCAAAGGACCGTGTGGTGGACTCTTACAAGTCATCAACAAATATCCTCAAGACAAATAGAATCACACCTCTTTAGGGAAACCGTTAGTTCTAAGTCAGCTTGATTTATTTGGTGCCTACTTATTTCTTTCCTATCAAAACAGCTACTGATCTCACATTACATAATTAGATCATATGCTTCAAATGACATTCTGAAGCCCCTTGAAAGTTTAACATAACCAGCATAGATGTGCATATTTACGTGAAGTCTATAAAGGAAAAAGATAAATCTCAACCCAGGGCAGGGAATACTAGTCTGACAGATACGTTGAGAAATGGCACAGAAAGGGTACAACTGCAATTTTTCAGTGTCTACTAACTTAAATTATGCAAAACAGGATCCACATATAGATGCAAAAAGGACAAACAAAAGAAAAGCAGGCGAGAATAGGGGTAACAACATCCAGTTATCCATCAACTCCCAAACCAGGCATCAGATAAATGGACACAAACAAGACTGAGTGAAGAAATTCAATAAAAGGGATAGTGGTATTTAACCTTCAATGTTTTCATGTAGTGACCTAAATCACGCAAAAGACCACCCTTTTGATCTCCTCTAAAATTTGGTTCAGAATGGATAGCACGGTCATAACTCAAAAGACGCTCTTTTGTTATTCCGTTCTCATTCAGGGTTTTCCAATAAATACCAAGATCAAAATCACTCTTGATGTAGTCAATCAATGCCTGCAAAAGAAGTACATTGTTGAATTACTTCTGGGAAAGAAGTTTCATCAATATTCCCTCTGCATTCTCACTACCTGACAGATCACAACATCATCAGGACTAGTATTATTATGCAATTTCTGATGCCATTCTTCCATCATACCACCCTTGCAGTCATTTTTCCTCTGAAATTAGGAAAAGAACTCTTATCAACATGCTATTCACTTAAGGAAACTAGATACCCCTGTCTATCAATAGAAAGACCGGTGAGAAGATAAAAGATATATATGAACCTGGATGACCAAAATTTCATCCCTAATTCTCTGTCCTACATCCCCTTCACCTCCACGTCCAACAGTTGACATAATCATCCGCAAAATTTCACGGTACTGAGGGTGACTGGTGAAAGCATTCTGCAACAAGTCTGTAAGTCTGTCCTGAGCCTTGCTTATTTCACTGTAACAACAAAGACATTAGGAACAGTCAAATTGGAATGCTTGACACTCGCAACGACATGAATGTTTCTGCACCTTGAATACAAAGGACAAGATTAATGAAAGAAATCGAGACTCATACTTCATTATGTTGGCATTATAATGGAGGAAACGAACCTGAAGTTCAAGGATCAAAAAGGTATATATAGAGGTAAATATAAGAAGAGATTTACCGTGGTTTTACGTTATAGTTTTTGTTCCATATCAGTTGCCTTGTAGCCATGAACCTCATCCATACAAGAATTCCAGCAAAACCAAGTTCACCAGCACTAGTGGCATCTTCTATCAAGTCAGCAGCAATATTAAACCTGTTGAAAGTAAAATATGACGTGATGTTAAAACTCGGCACATCTTTTGGCAACTAAATTAGAAATCATGCATTTGAAAAAAACCACACAATGCAGGCTTCCAAATTATAAACTGATTTCCTCATTATCTTTGCCAGTACTAGGTTCTATTATGCAAATAAGTTAAACATGTCCACAAAATATTGACAAGAAATGCCAAAGTGGGAGCTATTAGTGTGCACTTATCTTTAAAGGTAGAGCAGGAATTTAGACAAACTCTCAATCAATCAATCAACTATGCCTCAACCCAGATTAGTTGGGGTTGCTATGTGAATGCTCTATACCCATTCTGCCTTTTCAGGTCCCAATATCTACAGGTGTCATCATAACTAGACTATCTTACCCAGTTCATCAATCTACTGCAGCCCATCGGTCTGGGCAGAATCCAAGAAATTCTCAATAACATGCAAGACAAGTTAAGAGCTTGAAACAGAAAAAAGTAAAGAGGCTAAGTCAGAGATGGGAGCCAAAAAAGAGATCTGCTCACCGGTGCATAAATGACTTCTGAGCCTCACTTTCCATATCTGCTATTTTATCCAGTAAAGACTTTGCAGTTCCACTGCCATCCCCAGCAGCCTAATGGGAGAAGAATTGTCATACTCCATTTCAAAAGCAACGAAACAGATAACAAGCCTAGCGAATACCAAAACGCGAATCCAAATGTATAACAAGTGATGTTTAAGCGATTAAGAAGCATAGAAACCTTGAGTGCTAATTTGGAAGCAGCACTGAAGTCAACATAGAAATCCGACCCTTGGTTCTTGATCCATTTTTCACCAGACAAAAGAACAAATGGCATCCCCACAAAATTGCCATCTTCAATTACTATATCCAAAGATAGTACCTGAAAAATTGATTCCGTAGAACAAACCATGAGTGTTATACAATGTTTTGTCCACAGTCGAACAGTTGACATCATCTAAGGAACTACTTATATGTTATACCATAGAAGTTATAACATCAGAAGAACTGTCTGAAATGGGGATTTCTGCACCATTGTCTAATGTATCGGACCCAGGCGTCAATATATTTGAAGGTGGTTTCTGAAAATGTAATTGATTACACAATATACTGGATAGAAAGGTTTTACTTCTTTTTTTCCTCCTTTCTGAATCTTTAAGACAATCATTTATATAATCTAAAGGAGTTATTCGATTAGCACACCTTAGAAGTTAGACCATCAGAAGAACTAGCTGAAAAAGGTGTTTCGGCAGCCTTGTCTAAAATAATTGACCCAGGAGGCAATATGCTTGAAGGTGGTACCTGGAAATGTAAATGGTCACTGATTACTCAATATAGGTAGGGTATAGGAAGGTTTTATATCTTGCTTCTGTGGTTTATTCAATTGCAAGATGTGCACTATTTTTATTCTTACCATCCACTCTCCAGGACTTTTGGATAATGCCCAGTGAAGAGTAATTGGCTGATTCAGATCTGTAGCTAGATGTACTTTTGTCTTCCCAGAGGACTTTGCTACCAGTACCTTAAAATGTGGAGACAATGGAAGATTCTCAATATGCATTCAAACTAGCTTCTGAGATTAGTGGTTACAGTCAAGAATAAGTTAGCACTCACCAGTAGCTCCCCATCATCGACCTTAAAGATCTTTTTATTTAGGATCGGATCATCAATCTGCTCCTCCTTCTCCTTGGCATACAGCTTAATTTTAGATAAGGCTGGTGATTCTTCCAAGACCTTTTGTACTTGTCTTGCAGGACTGGAAGGATACTTATTAATAAGCTGCCCAAAGTCTCTTTTCTTTCTTTGGATTCTTTCAACGGCAAAAGAACTTCTTTTCAGGTGCTTTTCCACCTTAGTTTTTATCTCCCCTTTTGTAATCTTTTTCCGCAACTCATCAAGGGTAATGCCTTTCTCAAGCTCAAGTTGCAATTCTCTTCTTGCTTCTTCGAGTTCTTCCTGTTAATAAAACAATGCTTGATCAAAGTCTCACATCTATAGAAGACAGCATACCCAGCTTTATGCGCCTGGAGATATACACACACTACATAAACTGTAAGAAAGGTTCAGCATTTACAATTTGCTTTTCTGGAGGATAGTTCGGCTTTCCTGCTTTCTCCCACCTAATGTAAGCTTGTGCTTGGGCAAGGTCATCAGGTATATTACTCTTTGTTACATGAAGAGGCTCTTCTTTGCTTTGACTTTTATCATTAGTTTTTGTTAGCCTTGCTCGAATGTCCTGTATGGAAGCACCACGAGCTATTTCCTCCTGTAGCTCAGTTCGAGCAGCTTCATATTCCTCCTGAAATACACAACAGACAGTATCAGTAACTAAGTAGATAACAGAAGTGTCTAACGGCAGTGGAGGATAGGATATCCCAAATAAGGAAAGAATATATCTGAGTAGCAGCAACATGATTAGAATTTAGAGCTTGAAAAGAACAGTTGAGAACGAACAAACATAACATTCCTTTACACCTTGTTTGGATGGTTGTTACCCGTTGTACTGTATTGTTAGTTTAAATGCAATGATTGTTTTGATTATTACTTAAATTATATTGTATAGTATTGTTTGAATCTATTGTTAGGTAACGACGAAAAGATCCATTTTATGTAACAACCGATTTGGTGTGATCGCGTCGTTACCTTAATATTTTCTTCTCATTTTGTCTTTACTTATTATTTAATAATTCTATTTTATCCTTTACCCTATCTTTTCATAGTAGCTCTACCCATACCCTACTTTTCTTGTAGATTTATCATTCAAATTATGAATATGTGACATTATGTAATGATGGAGAACGATACAATCTATCCAAATGTTGTATTCATTAAAACAATACAATAGGACATAATATAACATAATACAATACAATACAATACGATACATTATGAAACAATACGTAACAACCATCCATCCAAACAGAGTGTAAGCACAACTGAGCTTTTCTCCTAAGTGTTGCATTAGCTTTATTTTGTAGCAATTCGGTAGAATTTACAGCTTAAAAAGAATACAATTGAGAAAGAACAAATATAGCATTCCTTTTAGCAAAGCTAAGCTTTTCACCAAACTATGGTATATTGATGAGATATGAGTGTAAGGTAGTTAAGAAGTTAGTTATTTCACCAAGATGCTCAAGGGTAGTATAGACCTTTTGTATTGTTTGTTATAACTAATTCCTTTCAAGATTAGTTAGTTTGATTAGAAGTTAGTGACTCTATAAATAGTACTTTTCAGCATTGTAATAGTTAGTCTTTGAACTCAAATAATGAGAGTTTCTTCTTCTTCTATTTTAGCTCCTTGTTAATGGAGGTTTTTCTG
>JAJOOS010025607.1:0-20810 GCA_029582725.1 Solanum chiquidenum
CTCTAGTATAAATAAAAGATATTTCTCAAAAACATTTTTCATTCATAAATCAAACACTAAAAATCTTTTCCGAAAAATATTTTCTAGTCACCAACCAAACATGAGAAAATAAGTCAAAAATCAACTTGTTTTCTAGGAAAACATTTTCCTTCATACCAAACACACCCTAAATTAGTATTTAATATTCCCTCCGTCCCATTTTATGTAGCACCATTTCCTTTTAGGTCAGTCCCAAAAATAATGTCACATTTCCTTATATGACAAGTATTTAAGGTACAATTCCTCTTTTACCCTTCTTGGTTCCACTTAATCTTAAATATAGTACTCCAATATATCTATGAGGAGAGAGAAAATTGAGTCTACTTTTTAATATGACTATTTTTTTAAGGGACAATTTGGTAAACATTTCAAAGTCTTCATTTATTTCTTAAACTCCGTGCCCGGTCAGATGTTGTCACATAAAATGGGACGGAGGGAGTAGTAAAAATAAAATAGACACGAAAAAGTTAATTATCTTTAGTTTTTTCAAACTTAATAAATATTAATGGATAACTATTTTTAATATAATAGGCAAATAAAAATTAAACCGTAGGAGCAGTAACTAATCATATTAAAAAACAGTAAACAAAAAAATGACTTTCTACCCGTTACTTAACGGGTACTTATTTACTGCCAATGAATGATTAAAAAATGAAAACCCATAACGCCCACATTACAATTCTGTTATGTAAATATGTATATATGTATTTCTAATTTCACCTATAAATATAGTTACAGCTCACCTCAACATCAGTCAACAAACACAATTGTTGGATAGAGTCTTGTTCCAACAATGACCAAAAATATCCATTTCTTGATTCTGTTCATCTTACTAAACATTCTTGAATTCAATGTAAATTTAACCAAATCAAATCCACAACCCCAATTCCCATGTCAACCACCTCATCACAAATACACATTCTGCAACAAAAAATTGTCAATCTCCACTAGAGTTCACTCTCTAATCTCTTTACTCACCATTGATGAGAAAATTTTACACCTCTCTGATAATACAACTTCAATTCCAAGACTTGGTTTACCAGCATATGAATGGTGGTCAGAATCTCTTCATGGTATTGGGACTAATGGACCTGGGATCAATTTCAATGGCCCCATTAAAAGTGCCACAAGTTTTCCTCAAGTTATTCTTACTGCAGCTGCTTTCAATAGAACTTTGTGGCATTCGATTGCATCGGCTATTGCAGTTGAGGCAAGGGCTATGTACAATACGGGTCAATCTGGGCTTACGTTTTGGGCGCCTAATATTAATGTTTTTAGGGACCCCAGATGGGGAAGGGGTCAAGAAACGCCAGGGGAAGATCCAATGGTGGTTTCCGCTTATGCTATTGAGTATGTAACGGGATTTCAAGAACTGAATTCGAAGGCGGATAAAGAAAGCAGCAATGGACATGGGTTTGGGAAAACGAGGAGAGTTCTTAAAGAAGATGATGATGATGGTGATAAGCTGATGTTATCTGCTTGTTGTAAGCATTTCACTGCGTATGACTTGGAGAAATGGGGTGATGCTACCAGATACAACTTCAATGCTGTGGTAAATTTCTTCGATCTTTGTACTTAATTGCTAATTTCTCCGTTGTTGGGCATTTTGCTGTACTTGAGCAGAGGTTTTTTCGGAAACAACCTCTCTACCTCCACGGGGTAGTGGTAAGGTATGTGTATATTCTACTCTCTCCGGACCTCACTAGTGGAATTTCAGTGGGTATGTTATTGTTATTGGTTAGTGGCTGGCATATAGTAGCTTATTACATTGCATTGAAGCTTATACTCATTAGGCCAAAGCTTGATCTCAATTTGATTTTATTTAGTTGGGAAGACAATAATATCACCAAAAATTATATAGAATCTTGGCCTTTTTCTTGTTTCTTATTGTTCAATTAACATGATTAATCGTTGGACATATTAACAGCCGGAGGCGGAGAATTATATAGCATAGGGTTATGTTACTTGTTACCATTTCTGGTTCTGGATTCTGATATCTGAATTCTCTTGACATATCACCTCGAGGTTGGTTTACACGACTATACGCATCACTTAACCACCTACAACTTGAGCTGTGGCTGGCCTCAAAATATCTGTTTTTTGTCGGAACTAGATTAAGCTGCTCAAGTAATGGTGAATACAAACACCAAGGAATCCCATGTACTTTGTGAAAAATTATGACTTCTAGTGTTAATTTCTTTATCACTTTACATATTAGGTGACCAAGCAGGATATGGAGGACACGTTTCAGGCACCTTTTCGTAGTTGTATCCAACAAGCTAAGGCCAGTTGCTTAATGTGTAGCTACAATAGTGTGAATGGAGTACCAGCATGTGCAGATAAGGTGCTCTTAGATAAAGTTCGAACTGACTGGGGGTTCGATGGGTAATATTTCCTTCTTTTTCTATGTGTAAGGCTTTTTTCAAATGAGATTTACATCAAACATGTGTAATTGTTGAGTGATTTAATTTCAGATACATCACCTCTGATTGTGATGCTGTGGCTACTATATATGAAAACCAAAATTACACTAAAACTCCAGAAGATGCAGTTGCTCTTGCTCTTAAAGCAGGTTTTCTAGCAGTCTCATCAAATTTGTTATTCTATGTTACTCTATCCTCTTTTTCCAAATCTTATTCAACAATTTTGGCAGGAACAAATATAAACTGTGGAACATACATGCTGCGACACGTGAAATCTGCATTCCAGCAGGGGAGTGTGCTTGAAGAAGACCTAGACAGAGCACTGCAATACTTGTTTTCTGTTCAATTCCGGCTTGGTCTTTTTGATGGAAACCCTGCAAAGGGACAGTTTGCAAAATTTGGACCTCAAGTTGTCTGTACTTCTAATAACTTGGAGTTGGCGCTTGATGCCGCGAGGCAGGGCATTGTGCTTCTTAAAAATGATCAGAAGTTCTTGCCATTGGACAAGAGAAGTATTTCTACATTAGCTATAGTCGGTCCTATGGCAAATGTGAGCAGTCCTGGTGGTACTTACACAGGTTAGAAAATCCAAAAACCTTTAGTATGACATGCTTGTCCGTCCTCCATCACTGAAATAATGCAATATCACATCAAAAATATAGAATGTTTTTTTTCTTGATGCAAATTCCAAGAGAAATATATTTTGTTTTCATTGCCAACATGGTAAATGCTCAAAGTGGATGCATATAATTTTGAGGTTGATGCTAGATATAAATCTGGAAAAGGATTTGTGGTTACTTAGGAATTTGATTATTCCATGAACTGAAATGTGAGTTTCTCGTTCTCATAGTTAGTCGGGACAATTCCCTTTTGACTTAATATTTTGCTTATATCACCGATCACTGACGCTGACCTACTAATAACAGCTCACAAGAAAAAAAATTGATTCTTTGTTGACTGCAGAGGAAACACTTTGAACTGGTGGATAATTTAATATCCTTTGTTATCTTACAGGAGTGCCATGCAAATTAAAGAGCATACATGAGGGGTTTCACCGTCATATAAATAGAACACTTTATGCAGCTGGTTGCCTGGACGTAGGATGCAACTCCACTGCTGGTTTCCCGGATGCTATTTCTATTGCTAAAGAAGCTGATTATGTAATTGTTGTGGCTGGGTTGGATTTATCCCAGGAAACTGAGGATCTTGACCGGTATAGTCTTCTCTTACCAGGTAATCAGACAAACTTAGTTACCGCTCTTGCAGCTGTAAGTAAGAAACCAATCATTTTGGTTCTTACTGGTGGTGGACCTATTGATGTATCCTTTGCTGAGAAACACCCAAGAATTGCTAGTATCTTATGGGTTGCTTACCCTGGAGAGACTGGTGGCAAAGCACTATCCGAGATAATTTTCGGATATCAAAATCCAGGTTAGTATAAATGTCATACTGGAAGTTGATAGTAGCAATTAGTTTCATATGCTAATGAGTTTTAGTCCCCAATGAAGCATAACCTAGTTTAGCAAAGGAAAGGGTATACAAGGGGAAACTTATTGCCATTTGTCTCTGTTTTTGCAAAATGGGAACAAGCTGTGGGGTTGAGCTTTTATAAATAAAATGCAGGTGGAAAATTGCCAATGACTTGGTACCTTGAGTCATACACCAAAGTGCCAATGACTAACATGAATATGAGAGCTGATCCTGAAAATGATTATCCTGGAAGAACCTATCGGTTTTACACTGGAGATCCACTATATGGATTCGGACATGGATTAAGCTATACAAGCTTCTCTTCGCAACTCTTATCTGCACCAAATAGGTTGAGTTTATCACTTGGTAAATCTAATTGGGAAAGGAGTATACTTGCCCAAGAACACAGTAGGCTTGGTTACATTCACGTTGACGAAGTTCCAAGTTGTAGTTTGTCTAAATTTTTCATTCAAATCTCTGTCACAAATGATGGGGACATGGATGGAAACCATGTTCTGCTTTTATTCTCACGTGTGCCACAGAATATTCAAGGTGCTCCACTGAAACAACTAGTGGGATTTGATCGCGTGCATGTCCCAGCACGTAAATCTGTTGAAACAAGTCTCTTGATAAATCCTTGCGAGTTTCTCAGCTTTTCAAATGACCAAGGAAACAGAATACTGGCACTCGGTGAACATACTCTCATTTTAGATGATATTGAGCATATTGTATCCATTGAAATGTGACAAGAGCCATCGTGGTTATGATCGAGGAAATCAATTGCCTCTGCATCGGAGGGTTTTCTTGCCTGAAATGTTCATAGAATAAGAATACTGTTGTGATCTGATTCTCATATTTTTCTCCATTTAGCACCAGAGCATGAAGTTGAGGATTTTTGTATGCTCATTTGAACAATTACAGATTCAATAAGAATGTGAAAGATTTGTAATTGTCCCTTTTATTCTCTGTTACTATTAATGCTTGAAACTGTTTCTATCACATATATTTCCAGAATTGTTTGATCATTTGACATGGCTTCTAATACAAAAAGTTTACTAGGACCATCTTTGAGCTAAAACGTTTGTTTTCACATGCTAGATTTGTGATTTACGACTATTATGTGAAGCTTTTCTTTTCGTATCAACAAAAAGGATGCGATCCAGCTGATACCAACGTCATTGATGCAAAGTGCAGAAAAGAAAATTTGAATCCATGATGATATTGAGTAATTTAATGATTAGTACATGTGGAAGCTATAAAGGTCGTATATACCTTCAACATACAGCTATGTCTTCACATGAAGCAATAGCACGAATGTTACTTTTATTTTTCTTTTCATATTTATTATGACTTTTTTTACCACTTCCCATTTTTTTTTTGCTCCTTCGGAACTCAAGGAGCATGCTTACTACCCGAGCAACCCCTCTCATCTCTTGTTTATGACTTGTGAGAGGAAAGTGTTCTTTCTGGAATTGTAGTAGTGTCTGTGGTGTAGCTTCTATTAATTTTTCTGGTCGTTGTGATTGTATGCGGTGGGCCAAAACAATTATGATTTGCATGTGAAATAGAACAAACAAAAAATGCACCTTTTTGCTAGTTTCACATGCAATGGTAGCTTCAGGATTCTTCCTTTCTTGTTTACAATCAAATTGAACCAAAAAGAAAATGACACATAACTGCAGCAGTTGGTAAAAGTATATATAATAAGAGGGTGTTTGGATTGGTTTAAAAGTTGGACAAACTTATTTTTAAGTCAGTTTTGACTTCTGGAAGTGTTTGGCAAATATAAAAAAAAAATTTAAAATAAGTTAAAAATGACTTAAAATAAGTCGGGAAGTGTTTGGCAAGGAAAAAAACAACTTAAAAACCAAAAGTAGGTCTCCCCCTACTTTTTATTTTTTGACTTAAAAATCATTTCAGTTTGACTTTTTTATTTTTGACTTAAAAGCTACTTTTTTTAAGTCAATCCAAACGGGCTCTAAGAGTCACCGGCTTTTTTTATTCCTGGGTACGTCCTGTCACACTTGATAGTTAATTTGTTCGCGTATATCATCATATAAAAGCTACTACAAAAAAATTGAATTTAGCAATGAACAAATCTTATAGCTAAACAATAAAATTCGTCACTAATTTTATTTAGCAATAAAGTAGTTAAGATAGTTACGAGCAAATTAGGACGGATTGTGAATCCATTTGAATGGTAATCAGCACCGTTATCATTTCTTAGTTTAAATCGTGTTTATAACGAGAAATATATATTCGTCACCCTTAATAGCAACAATTTTAATAGTCTCGGAGTTTGAATTTTTTTGATATTTTAATATTCGTCACCTTTTTGTCAAATAGCCAAGAAGATATGCACGTACTCTCACAAGTTGGAATTTTAGTAACATCGTGTCAATATTAATGACATTTTTAGTCTATGATCAAGAAGATAATGATTCAAGTAGCTAGTGTCGTGATTTTGAATTCTCTCTTAATTATACATGGGGTAGCGGGTAGGGAAAAGGAGAAATAAGGATAGAATTATGAGATGGAAAATCGATCTTCATCGATCATCATCACCAATAAAATACAGATATACAATCAACTAAACTATTAGGATCTATCTCATAATTTTAGTTACATTAACAAATAACGATCATACTTGAATTTCCTGATCCACTTTTAGTTATGTAAAAATGAAAGGAAAATAAAAAAAAGAAGGGAATCGTCATCTTTTCCTTGTAAACTTGTTGAACGAATGGTTAGATTCTAATTTCTAAGTCAATTTGGGTCGAAGATCAAATCTCACATATCAGACAAAAATATATTAATATGAGATAGTGCAATATTTTCAAACTTTCCTGCTCCATTCAGTTTCATATCCACTAATTTCCCAAATTTAAGGACTAAGATTACGGGGAGTTTTTTCTTCTTTCTGAACGCAAGAACAACTTAAATTATAGCAGGGAAAAATTAATTTACTGTCCTCTACTATCAACTTACTTGATGTTTACATTAAATTACATGAATTTAATTTTGAATTATATCAAATATGAATATCTATTTTTAATAGAGTGAGTGAATAAGTAAAAATAAATAGAGGAAAGCGTGAGTAATATTCATACAAAACATTATCTTCAATTTTTATTTGAAGTTTCTAATGTGATAGTTAAAAGTACAGAACAACTCAAACAATAGTATCATATGTTTGAACTTTAATGATCTCTAGATTACTGCTTTCCAGTTGTCGTCAATAGTACCATTCACTCATTAAATATGAGATTTTCATTAACAAAAAAGGACGACCATGAATGTGACAGGATGTAAGAGTTTTCACTTTTTTGGATTCAAGTTTAGGTAAAATCTTAATTGATATTCATACCAAATCATATTTAATAAAATTAAAATATATATATCAATTACCTTATTTTAAATAAAACAAGTATATGTTCAAATACTTATAATCAAACTATTGATATAATATAAATAACTTTTTTGACAGATAATGAAAAAAAAACGGAATGTAATTGCACCTTTATTGACTAGGAATATTCTAATTTGTGTTAAAAAAGAATGGATTTATATTTTTCTTTTTGTAGTAAAGACTTTACTCTAATTCACTGACGGCAGAAATTGAGGAAGTGGATTCCATTACATTAATGTTTTTAAAAGATTAGCTGGCGCTCTTTTTTTCAAATCCTAAACCAATTAACATTTGAGAATTTAAAAGGATTTTTGGCTTTTTGCATTTTCAAAATTGAATTGGTTTACACTAATACGATATTTTAAATTTATATATATTTAAAATATTTAAATTAAATTATTTCTAATTATAATAAAATAATATTTTTTATACGAAATGCTAACAATGATGAGACGGAGGGAGTAACAAAATATTTTAGATTTTATTTGGTGGAATATAGACTAGATTCAAAGACTAGTTGTAAGATGTTTCGGTGGAGCCTTGTGTTTACGTGGGGCAACGCACGCCCATTTCCCACCAACTGTCCATATCTTTTTGTCTCCTTATTTCTGTTTTTCAATTTTAAATTTCATACGTCAAAATCATAGATATCGTTTTGAATTTGGTTTACCTTTAATATTTCAAAATTAATCTTCAAAAACACTTAGGTGTCGTTTGGTAAAGTGTATTAGAAATATAATGTATGCATTAGATGTGTGTATTAGCAATATTTTATTTGGTACATTTTTTCATGTCATCGTATAACTAATGTTTGTGTATTAAGTTGTGTATTACTAATACCAAGGAATTTTAGGTATTAGTAATACATAGCATTTTAACACTTGCATTAGATTAAATAATTACAAAACTATCCTTAAAGTCTTTTCATTTTCTTTGTTGTCATAAGTTTTTATTTTTATGTTGATTTGTTTTTTAGTGTCTTTTAATTTATTGGCGTCTTAATAAGCTTTATGGCCTCTTAAGTATCTTTAAAAAAATCTAATTTAATCAAAAAATTTACTATTGCGACGATAAAATTTAAGCAGTCCACTGCCTCACCCCAACTTATTAACTCAAAAAAACAAAATTTATTCTTTTTTCACATCCGTTATGCTTTTCTTAATTAGTAGTACACAAATTCATCTTTACAATATGATAAAAAAAATGAAGGTAGAATTTTTTTGTTATAAAGAATCTGATCTTAGTTGATTTAGTAATAATTAGATGTGAACAAGTAAATTACTATCTTTTTCTTGAGTTGATTGCATTACTTTTCTGTATTTTATTAGTATTTGATGACAACCTAAATGCTTTGTTTTTAATGTAGACAAAAAATATTCTTTGCCAATTTTTTACAAAAATATTTTGACTCAATAGTATAACTATTTAATATTATTTTTGAAAAAAAGAAAAAGAAGAATGAAGAGTTAATGATGTTTTAGCCAAGATTTTTTTTTTGATGTTTTAGCAAATAACTTTGTTGCAAAGGAAGTGTACAAATAAATAAAGTGTGAAGGGTATTTTTGTAAACATATATTTTTTAATAGAAATTATGCAAGATTTGTTATTTTTAATAACATCAAATCAATCAATGTATAAGAAATAATGCTTGTATAACTAATGCAAGCACTACTAATGCAAGTATTACTAATGCACCATATTTTGCATTATTCTTATACACTCTACCAAACGACAATAATTTGAGAAAATTAGGTCATGTATGCTATATCAGCTTTACAATCAAGAAAACATTTATACTTATTTTTGAAAAGTATTTACCTTCCTCAGCGATTATGATTTAGAAAATATTGACAATCCTTTAAAGGGATTAGTATATATTAATCAAATATTTGAATTATGATTCGTTTTATGTTAATATTAATAGTTAATACAATATTTTTATTATATTTGTAGCTCAATTTTACTAAAAAAAAAAGTATGCGTATATTTTCAAAGATTCATTATATAAATAAGTTAAATCACTAAAATATGTCACATTATCTTCAACAAGCTATAAAATCACATACATGTTCTATTGAAGTTAATGTATATAATTGAATAAGGTGATTTCTTTTATAAAAAAAATTGATGATTTTTTCTTGTTTTTGGTTTTGTACAAAAATTAGTGTATATTTTGTAACCAAATCTCATTAGAGAAAGGTTCTTTAATTTTTCCAAAGTCCGGAAAAAGAATTTAGGTGAACGAAACATTTGCAAGAATTTCCAAAAGAAAAATCTTTGAGATTTTTAGAAAATAAATGTCATCTAAAATTATCCCATTTGCTACCATAAACGACAAAACTTCATATCCAATAGTCAATAGGTGATATAATAATAGAGTACATGAAGAAAATAATTATATTAGTGGATGAACCTTAAATTTTGAATTTGAAGATTGCAAAAAGAATAGTCATCGTCATTCTTTATTATTTTGCTTTTGAATGAATATCAATCAAAGGAAACTGTCCACATCCTTCTAAAGGAAAATAAATACTCTTCTATCTATCAATACTTGTCGACTACAATTTTACGCGTTTCTTTAAAAACTATAAATAAAATAATAATTTTATTATATTATTCTTTAAATATAATAAATATAATATTTTAAAAAATATAATAGAGAAATAATTATAATTAATAATAAGTGTAAATTAGGAACTAAATGTAAAATTATCCATTAATTTAGTGGATAAGTATTGTTAGACATTCTAAAATAATAAAGTGTACACCGAGGAAATAGTATAAATAGTCCATCCGTTCACTTTTACTTATCACTTATTTCTAAAATAAATTTTCATTTTTACTTATCACTTTTAACAAATAGAAAATACAATTATATTTTTTCATGTTTTACCCTCAATATTAAATATATTTTTTCCAAATTATTTTCAAAACTTAAACACTAAACATCATTTAATAAGAATAATTTAGTAAAATACATATATCAATAATTATTTTCTTATGAATATGCCAAATTAAATAATAAAAATAAAAATAAAGAGAAAAAGATATTCACTATCTTCAATTCAAAATTCTAAATTAAACTCATAAAATTGAATTTGTTAATTCCGATACCATTCTCAGAACAAAAGCTCCCCTTATATTTCTCAAATTTGCTAGAGTGGGCCATCACTCCGTGGGCCCATCAGTTTCCGTGTGGACCCTCTTAGTAATCCTTTAAAGATCAAACTCTCTAATTCTAAAAGCCCCAACTACTACTATCACTCTACATAGCACAGGCACTACACTCATAATAATCTCTCTCATCTAAACATAAAAAAAATTAAAAAGAAAATCCCCCAAATACCAAACCCTCTGTCTTCTCGCTTGAATTTTGGCGGCGGCGGCGGCAGCAATGGAGAATCAAAAGGTTAAGCTAATGTGTAGCTATGGTGGAAAAATTCAGCTTCGTCCTCACGACCATCAACTTTCCTACGTCAGCGGTGATACCAAAATCCTCACTGTTGATCGGAACGTCAAGTTTTCCGATGTAGCTGCAAAGGTGAATTGTCTTTGTAATTGTAACGCGGAGGTTTTTATAAAGTACCAGTTGCCTGGCGAAGATCTCGATGCACTTGTTTCTCTTATCGATGATGACGATGTTGAGCAAATGATGGTTGAATATGATCGCATGCAGAAAGTTTCCACAAAACCCGCTAGGTTAAGGCTTTTCCTCTTTTACCCGATTCGTTTACCAGAATCGCCGTTGAATCCGGATTTTTTATTCGGATTCGATAAGGATTACAACCCGAACCCGAGTTCAACGGCAACAGAGGATCTTCTGCAATTGCAATTCCCCGAAAATTCAGGATTGGATATGTCAAAAAATGAGGGAAGCAGCGTGATTGCAGTTCCGAAAATAGTTTGTGGTGACAGCAGCAGCAGCAGCAGCTTGTTGGTGAAGAATCATTACACACAAGGGTTACGTGAAAGGCACGTGAATGGTGGGGCCTATGGTAATGCGGTGCAGATGGTTTATGGGGTACCACTGATGACTGGTGGGTATCACACTGGGTTTGGGCAGTTGGGAGTAGTGGCTGCAGGTGGTGGCCAATACATGGACCAGCCTGTCTACAATTTTGTGCCTGCAGTGACTTCGGTGATGGTCCCAGATCAGCACAAGATGATTGTGTCTACAACTGATACTCTCAGCCGTGAAATCAAAGGTTGATCAGAACGTATCGTAACAGAGGTCATCATATCACCTTCATCCTTTTTTTTCCTTTTTCCTTTTTTGGGTCAACATTGGTGAATTCTAAAATGGTACATAGAGTAAATAGCGACTGGTTTCTTTTTCCATTGTCATTTGTTTACTCTTTGATATGTGTAATGAATTTTTACCCCTTCTATGGAGTATATGTTTCCCATTATGTACATAATAATTCTCATCATCATCATCATTCGTTGGAGATCATTAGGAGTAGAATTTTTCCCCTTAAAAAGAAGAAGCTTGAGGTTGTTTTCTTCTTTCTTTTTTTGATACTTTATGGTGGTCCTATCTGTGGCGACAGCTACGATCTCTTACATATATATCATTAATGGAGCCACTGCAAGCACTACACCTTTTTCTTGTTCCTGCTTTTCCGTTTAATTAGTAATGTTTGTTTATTCGTGAGCTACAAGCTGGATTGTTTTTCTGTTACATAATTCACTGAGTTTTACAGAATTGGCTCAAATTATTGTAGATGATAATGTAGAAATTGTACGCAAAGCTTGTTAACCAAACTAAGTAAAGAAGAAATTGAAGGTTAAGTATGAATAGAGTGGTGATGCAATCATCAGGCCCTAGCTACTTGTAGGTAGGAACCAGGAAGCCACCTACTTGCTATCGTATGGTACAAGTAAATTCTTTATCTGGTTTAATATTCAGATCAACTTTTCCAGATTAGGTAACTATTCTGCTTTCATTAGTCTAACTAATATATTCAAAGTACAAAAAATGCAAACTATAGGTTCATGAATCGGAGATCTTTTTTCTAGTTTCAATATTATTTCTTGCATTAGATGGATTGGATTCTCTTGATAGGTGACGAGTTGGCCTTGTGCATATTTAGGATCAACCCATTAAAGTACTGTCCTGAGTACTTCAACTATTTGATGTTGGCCCAGAAAATCTGTTTGCAAACTTGATGCCTATCCCATGTCATATGCGAATATAGGCCTGATTAGGCTAATAATTTAAAACAAAGTTGAAGTTTTCTTTTTAAATAAGTTTAGATATTGAGTTCATTGTTGTAGTAGTTATTGAAAAATTGGTAAACAAAGTGATCTTTTGTTATTTAAGGTTACTTGAATAAAAAAATTAACACCGTATATATTCAATTACTCTTTCATGATGTGGCACTTGATTTTTAAAACCAAAAACTAAAGCATTCTAATATGAGATAAACATTAGGGTGAGTCATTTAGCAAAATCGGACTCTATCATTTTGATTTAGGAAATCGATAAGAGGTTTGTGCCCCCCTTACTTTGGGGCTTCATTGATAAATGCTGACCAAGAGTTCTTCTTTTTCTCTTCTCTTTAGCTGTCCTTTTTGCTTTTATGTCTACAAAATTTATCTCTTTAGTTTTCCCATCATTTATTGTGGCTACGGTTGTAAATAAATAAAAGAAAAAAAGTCATTTATTGAGGCTACGGTTGTAAATAAATAAAAGAAAAAAAGGAGAAGAAAGAAAGAGAAGGGTATTGGATAACAGGGTGTGTGTAACTAGACCCTGACCTTTTTGCAATTTGTATTCGTGCTTTGTCACAAGCAAAATATGCCTTGTGTAATTCACAAGCTGGTTGGTCCATAGAGGTAGAAGAATAATGATTTAGTAGTTGCAACTTCATCTAAATGAAACAATACAATTTAGATGATTCTGCATGATCATATATAACTTGCAGACATGGTTAAGTAATGAAATAAATTTTATTTGAAAGACGCATGTCATTGGTCATTGTATGCTGCACTAGGCCTGGGCAAATAATTAACTTCCAAAAGAATTTTGAGCATTGAGTTGTGCAATTTTATAAAAATCTTTCATCCAGAGAACCAACATGGCTTACTCATTTACCTCCATGCTCCTTAATAGCTCTCAGAGTTCTGTATTAATGCCTACTACATTAGGCTTCCACCTTGCCCAAACAGAAACGGATAAATTGTCAATAGGATTACTGATTTGCTGTTCATTTAGCTACCATTCTATTTACTCTCACTCTTTCAAGTTCAATCATGTTTGAACCTATATTATCAAACTGACTGGGCCTCTTCAAAAGACTTCATCATTTTGGACCTACAGCCTAACCCAATCACTTAAACTAAAAGATAGCCACCAAATGCATGATATATATAAGTGTATAATCTTTGAATATCAACTTGAAAAAGTAAACAGCAAAATCAAACTCACACTTTTGCCGCTCATAACAAATAACTTTTTCAAAAGACACAAATTTATATTTTCATACCATAATAGATACTTAATAAGTAATGCCCGCACATTACTTATGGAAAGATGAGGAATGTTGCATAGACTATTGAATGAGCAATCAATAAGATACCATTCAGGCTTCAGCGCATTAAAGAAACAAAGGCTCCAAGGCAGTACACTCTTGAAAAATGTTGCTTAGCCTATTTGCACGTCCTTTTTTTTTATTGGAGTGATAGAAGCAAGTTTGATTATTTTTGCTGCTTCCAATTGTCTTTCACAACACTTTCTGGTGATAAAGTCAATGCTACCTACCCTATGAAGATTTGGTAGGACCAACCATTCTAATTAAAGCACATTTCGTCACAAACTCCCAATTAATTGCTATACTTGCATAAATTCCTTTTCATACTATAAATAAATGCACAAAGGTGCCACAAGAAAACCATGTGAAGGGTGGTTATTTCCAATGTTTCCGGCAACAAAGACAGTGAGTTGACGATTGAGTGACCATACTAGAAATCAATTCTTTGATTTACTTCTCCCAAACTCAAATATTAGAAAAGGAAATGGAATAATATTGAGTTGACGATTTATAAATTTTAATGACATTAAAAAAAGCAAAAAAAAAAAAAAAAAACATCTCTAAGGGAAACCTCCAATGATATTGAAGTCGCCGGATGAGATTAGAGTTCTAGTATGATTACAATTTAACTATACATTCACATTGCCTGGCTGTAGTAATTTATCTCATTATATAAGGAGCTGATAGGTGAAATAAAAAATAGTTACTCCTAATCAAATGAATTAAGTATGTGCTAGGTTTAATACAAGAAAGGATTATCTACCTTAAGAAGAAGATATTTAGGCGGTGCTGATCTGGCAATACAATTAATCAAAAAGAAAGAAAAGATAATCTCGGATTTTAGGCGGGTAGAAAATTCCGCTAAATTCTACAAAGCGCGATAAAAAAAAAAAGAAAGGAGATATTTTCGACGGTCCAATGGACCCCACCTAATAATACGTCATCAACTCGCCACCTTACCTCCGTGTTGTAAGGCTCAATTTTTTTGTAATCTCCGAAAACTTGAAACGAAAAATTCACTTTTCCCACCAAAAGGTACAAACAGTTGCCTTTATCTATCCCCACGTGTACGTAACGTAAATCTAGGCCGTCCATGACAGGTGGGGCAAGGTCAGTATAGTGGGCAGCGTAAAGGATAAATCTCAACCCTATGATTTTCAATCGAGGGCTCATAAACTGCCCGAAACAGAAACGGGGCAGATCTTATTGCCTTTAAGAGGAGATCGTGGCCTTCAAGAATTTCATCTCTCAGGTTAAAGAGGGTCATCGAAACCCTTACCTTCCCCTTTGCTTCTTCTCCATTTCTCATTCGGTGAAGAAATAATTTCTTATATTTTCTCCTGGCGGCAATTCAATTTCCCGGCAATAATACAGTTATGGGCTCCCGCCATTTTCTCGCCGGAGATTAATTGGCGGAGTTTTCAAGCTCTTTTTAAAACCCGTAACCTTCTATGGCATCAGCTGTTTTAACCGGCAGAAATGAACCGCACTGGGATAAACGGAATGCCTATAAAAGGAAATATACAACTAATCCCACTGCTCATTCTCAGCTCCACAGTCGACGATTCAACCCTAACCCTAACCCCAATTATAACCTTCAAAAATTTTCAACCATGTCCCATCTTCGGCAAGTCAATGATCCACTCCCTACGGCTGCTCCGTCTCCGGCTATAATGGCTAGCAGTAATGTGCCGTTCAATTGGAAACCAAATGCTGTTGATGATGGAACCGAGTCATTTCACAGAGTGTATGTGACTTTCAATTTGGCTTCTTATTCGAGAAGCGAGTTGAAGGACCTTAAGAAGAGGCTAAGCTCTGATCTAGATCGGGTGCAAGAACTTCTAGACAGGATCAAAACTCAAGATTTCGTCCCCAGGACATCTTTTCATGCCAGAGAAGTCATACAGCCACCGATGGCACCACCGCCTCAATCGGCATTACCCCCCAATGTCAGTAGGCAGCATCGCGAACCTGATTTGGTTGGTAAAAAGAGCAAGAAGCACGCTGGAAAAAAGAGACCAAGAACATTAGACTTGGGGAAAGCTCCTGAACGGCCAGTAGTTGTGGAAGGCGATAAGTTCTTTGTAAATATGATGAAGACGTGCCGGCAGATATTGGTGAAAATAATGAAGAAAAAATATGGGCGTGTGTTTAATGCACCAGTGGATGTTAAGGGTTTGAATCTTTATGACTATCATGATTTCATCAAGCATCCCATGGATCTCGGAACTGTGAAATCAAGACTGGACAAAAGTGAGTACAGAACGCCACAAGATTTTGCAGCTGATGTGAGACTTACATTCACCAATGCCATGACTTATAACCCAAAAGGCCAGTATGTGCATATTGCGGCTGAGGAGTATCTTGGTATCTTTGAAGAGATGTTCAAACCAGCGTATGAGAAGTATGAAGCTGAGCACCATAAAGTTGCCACTATTATGCAGGTGAATCACCAGAAGAATCTGTCTCTGCCTGCACCAAATACTAAGCGTCCACCGTTGCCAGTTGTAAAGAAATCAGGATCTGTGCGGTCACATTCCACTTTGTTGAATCAACACCAATCTCATATCCACTCTTTCAGTGCACCCGTTGCACCTTTTTTTGCAACCCCTGCTTCAAAATCTCCTCTACAGCCTGTTGTTGAGATGCCTAGGTCAGCTAAGATGCCCAAGCTGACGGCTAAGGATCCGAACAAAAGGCTTATGACCGAAGGTGAAAGGGACAAGTTAGGGAATGAGTTGCAGAATCTTCCCCCAGAGAATATGGAACATGTCGTGCAAATTGTGAAGAGGAAATTCCCTAATCTTACACAGGATGGGAATGAGGTTGAGCTTGACCTTGAGATCATTGACAATGAAACACTGTGGGAACTGGATAGATATGTTATTTCCCATAAGGAGGCTATGAGGAAGATTGGGAGACCAGGAGTCACAGAAAATGCCGCGGCCGTACTGCTCAACAAGGTAAAGAATCATATGGTGTTTTTTCCCCATACATTTGTTAAGTAACTCTATATTGTGCCATGTGTGCTGATCACCATGTTGCTTTTTGTAAATAAGTCGCCTGAGAAGGTACCAACACCAGAACATGCAATGCCTGAAATCAAGAAAGTGGACGTTGTGGAGGAGGATGTTGATATTGGTGAGGAAATACCAGGTGAAAACTTTCCTCCTGTGCAGATCGACAAGGATCCAAGCAGCTCTAGCGGCTCAAGTTCTGGCAGTGGTTCTTCTTCCGGTGGTATAACTTTTTCTAGTTCATTCTGGTTAACAAGTGTGATGGTATATTTACTTTTGCCATGGTTAATATTTGCAGATTCAGGAAGTTCTTCTGGGAGTGATTCTGATGAGGATAGTGTACAGTCACCTTATGTTGAAGCAGCACAAGAAGCTCCTACAACCTAAGCTATTAATGGGTTTGAATAGTGCTATGGTGCTTCTGTTAGTATTTTCTCTGGCTGCTTTTTGTGCATCTGTTTTAGCAGCACAGAAGATATCACAGTTTAGCTGGGTTTTAGCTTTTAAGAAGTATAACTAGTTCAAGATTAGGAAATTGAGAGGTTTTAGCTAACTACAGAGTAGTGGTAGGTAGGATGTTACAAATGGGGGACTGACAACAAACATTTTGGGTTTATTTTTTGCTTGTATACAGAACACCTGCTGATTCAGTGTTTAGTAAGGATAGAAGTAACTTGTACAGTGCAGACTGATGACTGAGTTTGTAGAACAAAGCTGTAGCCTCTATGAACCCCAAGAAGTAATCTCATATGGATCTTCTGTTTCAACTTCTTATTTCTCTACTGCTTTTACTTTGACATTGTTCTCTAGCTCTGATGAAGTGAACACCACTTCTACCTTATATTGGGTCAATATGAAAAGACAATCAGCACAAATTTGAAACAGCCAAACAAACATAATACTGATGTAATGTATCAAGAATCCCTGGAACTCAAGCAAATTCAAATTTACTGAATCACCTGCTTTGGGAAAATAAAACAAAGATTTTGTGTTTTGCTGTTCAATATAAGAAGTAATTTTGAGCAACAATTAGTGTTCTGGCTACATTTTTAAAAAGTATCTCTAAGTGCATTTTTCACAACTACAAAAAAATACTTCCAAGCAAAAATTGTTTTTGTTCTAGCTTCTGAAAACAATTTTTACTGCTCTCGAAATACTTGACCAAACATCTCATTTGCAAATGCCTTTTCACTTCATGAAAACCAACTGGCAATATTAGATGTGTGTGGAGAAAGCTCCAACGGATTGGTTCAATGGTCCATAGCCTTAAAAATCATTAAGCCACACTAGTAAAACATCAGCAAAGAAGATTCAATAAGTGTCTTTGCAACGGAAAAAGATGACATATACCTGAACCTTAGTGGAACCTCCTACCACATGGAAAAGAGAAACTAGCTCTTCTAACTCAAGAGGCTGCTACGAGACTTCTTGCCTCAGAAATTTGCTCTTTTTGATGCCAAATGCCCGGTGACAGTACTTGCTCCATATTCCATAATTCACTTTACCTGGAGTTGTTTCACTTGTGAGGATAAGAGAAGTGCTAATGGGATATGTTAGTTTTAAAGACTCATTTCAAAGGCTAGAAACCTGGACCAAAGTTTTGTTTGGGTCACTGTTGCTGCTCAACATGCACCCTTCTGTTGAGCACTCCATTGAGCATATGCCTTTTCTTATCCTGTCCTTATGAATGCTATTCATACTGTTGACTTAACCTGTCAACTCTTATTGTTCACACGAAGAATCTATACATTTCATTTTTAATAGAATTCAATTGGATAACCTCCTAGTTGGACCCAACTTGTCATGGTAACAACGGGACTTCAGTTTCCAGGCTTCTGAACTAATCTGAGATAGCACCACCAAGGAGGAGTTAACATAAGTGATTTAATAGAAACACGTTGGATGACAGGCAACGACATAGCTTCAAAAGTTCTAAATTAAGACCTTGAGAAAATAATACAAGTAATAGATGGAACCTTTAGTTGACACACTAAATGAGTTCTCTAATAGTGCCCCAAAAGGGAGGTGGAGAATGGTAAACCGTAAATATGCTCAGTCTTTCGGTCCTAAATACAAATGTTACTCTGTTATTGAAGAATTAGGAGCCAGTTCAGTGCCTGCCCATCCCAACAAAAGATGACTATGCATAAGGGATCTTGCAAGCAAGTTCATAGAAACTGATAGCATCAAGTACCTATTTCGGAGAGTGTATTTTATGAAGAGTTGTAAGTCTACAGTTGTTTCCTTCTGAGTGATGCAATGAGTAAGTGACAAAATGGATAACATTATTCACAACCAATAGAGTTCTGAATATCAGATATCCTGGATCATCACAATATTTATTAGCAAAGCCCTGCAGATAAAAAACCAGAAAAGCATTTCCACTAATCAATGCAGTCAACACACATCTTTAAACTCCATGAACTGCTCCCGCTCCCAAATCCTAAAGACTATAGGCACTGTGATTACAAATTCATTTCATATTGGTCTCACAAATCACATCAAGCAAGATGTTCATCCACTGAAAAGCCCAAAATTACATAGTTTTCTTGCTTGTTTGAGTAATAGGAAGAAGATTTTTCAATCCTGCTAAAAATATCTAGGATTTTCACGAAAACAAAATGACATTCCTTTGATCAGAAATAAAGAGACATATCAACCAGATGATTTCCGAACACGTTTAGATACTATCTACTGTCAATTGATAAAATCAGATGGAAACACTACTTTGGCGTTGGGGGTTGAATCAACCAGTTCTTTTCCTCCCCTCAATTTCAACAACAATTTAACTATAAAAGTTGTAACTCATACTACATTTATTTAAATTCTAATTACGCCATAATTCACAGCAGTTAACCTTCTCTGAATAAAACACCTCCATCTGTTTGGGAAGGAGAGATTGTTATGTAAGATAATAGAAGCTAATTAATGTAAAATTAGCATGAGTCATGGGAAACTCGTCCTGGGTGGATCACAGATCATTGATGAACACCATATCACATTAGATCCGTGACAGAAGAACCCTAAAGCTTACAAAAAGGACTAAATACTTTAACACCAATAGAGAAATTAGCAGATCGCATGGTAAAATCCTCAAAAAGGAGTAGATGC
Organism: Solanum chiquidenum; assembly: GCA_029582725.1. Lineage (NCBI taxonomy): Eukaryota > Viridiplantae > Streptophyta > Magnoliopsida > Solanales > Solanaceae > Solanum > Solanum chiquidenum. The sequence goes on from JAJOOS010025607.1 coordinate 20,003, forward strand.
AGGAAAACATACCTTAAATTTGACGCTGCAAGGAAAATTCCACATGAATCTCCAAATCAATCTTCAAAAGACTCAGAATTTGATCTACTCTACATATCTAAAATCAAATGACCAAATAGAACTCTACAAATAGATGCTTGATAAAAACTATACCCAGCTCACGCACAACAATTTAATTTCGTAGTCATTTATTTATTTTAACCAATTAAGTAGGAATTTTCATTTTCGTAAACTGAAAACAAAACAGATTACGCATAATCGAAACCTGATTTTCCTCATCACTATTAAAGTCGATATTAGGTAAGGACCATTTTTAAGATAAAATTTTCTTGTGTGTGGTGGAATTAAACTGACTGAATTTTATTTTATTTTATTTTATTTTCTCTTGCCTCTTGTTCTTCTGCTGACGGCAGAAATAAGGAGGAGGAGCCTATGTGGATTTATAAATTGTGATATGATAAGTAAGAAATGTCATATAAGAGATACTTTGTAAATTGGAAAATTATTACCTTAATACTCTCATGTGAATAATTTATCTTGCTTTAATACCATAGTATCGTACATATATATTTTTTAATTATAACCATGTATATTCTATATATTAGAAGAGAGAGTTTAGAGCCAACTTTCTATATATTAGAAGAGAGAGTTTAGGGCCAACTATAATATATAATATTCAAGATTGGGACAAAGGTCCCAATCTTGAATATTATATATTATATACTTGGACTTTTCCATTTGAGTCCCAATCTTGAATATTATATTTTATATACTTGGACTTTTCCATTTGTGACATATATATATATAT